>CAIGRF010072717.1:48091-68935 GCA_903798235.1 Fraxinus ornus | reverse complement strand
GTACCTAATTTAGAAGTGCTGCACCGGCGCGACTGTGGAAAATAAAAATTGTTTAGGGTTTCAGGAGAGAGAAATTGTCGTAAATTTTATCTCATTTGAAGGCTTTAAATTTAATAAGAAAATTCAAATAGTCATGTAGTCATATCAATTATTAAGATATAATTATGCGGAGGTCTATAATCTTTAAAAAAACTGCAAATGAATCCTAAACTCGACCGTTCCTTGTCTTTAAAATGGGCTAATGAGCTTTAAAATGATTTGAACTTTAAAATTAAAATTATGAAATGATCTGATCTGTTTTTTTTTTTAATTTATGTAGGAAAAATAAAATAATTTAATTAATTCAATAAAAAAAATAAAAAAATTATTTATTTTCGGTTCTTGGTTTAGACTCGACCCAAACCCATCAGTTCTCGATTCGGGTACCCGTTCGAGTATTTAACTTATAAAAAATCGTTCGGTTCGATTCGAGACTTTTGGACACCCCTACGCCCAGCTAGTGGCAAAGCTGTTGGTATGCGGACAAAAAGTTTCTGTTGAAAAGGTGTTACTGGTGCTCGAACGAGAGGCTAGTGACATTAAGAGATGCGTCCCTTCATGAAGGTTGTTGAGTTTTGGAGCGTATCTCTTTATTAACAATCTCTCATCTTTTATAAATGGGATCCTTTGGACGTACATTATGCATCCAATATCATTTTGCATTAAGTCTTGCATCAAAATCTATCAAAAAATCATTCAAAAAGTTATTTTCTAGTAAAGAGAAAAAAATTGTACAAGTTCGCTATTATTGTGGTTTGAAGTGTTTCTACCACAAGTTGTATCTTGAAAGATAAGTATCGTAATCCGTTAGCACCGTTGCGGGACAATTTTGTCTTAAGGAGAAAGTGTTTAGCACTTGCCTCGAATTTTTCTTTCATCTTTCACTCTCCTTCATTTCATTTCGTTTTTCTATTCCATATTAAGTTTGCGCTCATGTGGATTAAACTGCTTCACTCACTTTGTCAATTACAAACAACCATTTCACTGTACAAATCACCAACAATATACACATAAAACACAAAGATTTATACCAATCCCATTAATGTGACAGCTACGTCCACTTGTCAACGTACATTTTTTCACTTATGAAGAACATGTTTTCTATCACACTATTTCTTTATCACCTACAAAGAAATAACTCCCTTAAATTCCTTTGTATACCATAAGAAATAGGTTGATTTGTAGTCGAGAATCGAGATGATAAGTGAACAACACAGTCTAACAAATGTACAACTTCAGAAAAGAGATTTCATAAAGTTTATGGTTAAGTCACAAGCCACTGTCTAGTTTTCGTTTGATTTGGAGATTTTGAGTCATTGAACATGTAAAAAACTCATAATTTGATGTCGAGATTTGAATGTAATGTCTCAATTCAAGAGGATTTTACATTTTGAAGTGATGATTATTAGTCATTACATTGAAAACTGTCATCACGCCTTATGAATCAAGTAGACAGTTTTGCCTATTCTCTTTAGGGGTCTCATCAACAACTTTAGTTACCTCCTTTTTTTTTTCCACTTAAATTTAATGTCGTTATTTTTACTCGACTTTCTGTAATTTGGTCACTCGTCTTATTTTGTTATAACTTAGTCAATGAGCTTACAATTATATTTCTTTAACGCCACTAACATCATATGTCACTAATTCTCATTGTTCCAACGAACTAGGTGTTGATATTTTCATAGCTTAGGTCAAAAGTTCAAGTATTGATACCTCTCTCCCTCAACTCCTACTAAAAAAAGAGAAATATTGATTAGGTGGATCATATTTTTGTATAGAGGGTTAGTTGAAGGAGCGGAGAGGACATCGCAGTAGGCTAATCATGCTAAAGTGTCAGGTATGTTGACAGAAAGATTGACATAATATCATGTGACATTCTATCATTGGATTCTTTAAAATACGGTCAATTTTTCATGCAATCATCTGGTGTCACCTACAATTCTGTTACTGTATCTGTCAAAATCCTTCTGACAATGTGGCATAATCCATTGAAAAATACGCTCTCAATAAAATAATTTTACACGTGAACCCATAGTTTTTTTCTTACTTTTTAATCACATATTCTATATATATAAAAAATCATTTTCCACAAAATTAATTTTTTAAAAAAGAAAACAAAACAAACTTGTAGCAAAGGAAAGGAAAAAGTATTTGATTGTGAAATGAGTCTATAAATAAACTGAATGCAGACACAAATTATACTATCAATTAGAGTGTTGAAGGAAAGTATAGTTTCATGGTCCCACCTATTAGATCATATATACTTACATATATTGCTATTTGCTAGCAAAATGCCAAAATCCTACTTATTGCAAACTTGTAATCCTAATATGCTATCCTGTGATTCCTCGCTGAGACTCACTTCAAAGATAATCCAATTCAGTTGTACACCTATCTCCTCGAATACGAATTAACTTAATATTCATGTTATTCGAAAGATTTACTACGACGCCATTTTTACGTAAGAGTTGCAAAGAAAAAATTGCACGTTCATTTCTCAGTTATAGTGAGGATTTACATCGATAAGTGAATGTAGCTTTTACATCAAGGACGAATCGCTATAATTATTCAACGTCTACTTTTCTTGTTTTTGAATTATTATTATTGCTCTTCAAAGTAGTGATTAAGATTAAAGTCAATAAATAGTTCTTGGAAGATATTCTCAAATTGAGAAAAACGTGGTTTTTATCTCATTTTCTTCTTGAATTATGAATTATTGACTCGATAATAATTGAAACATTAGGTGAAGTTGAAAGATAGGACTAGAGTTGATTTCAAATACATAGACTTTTTATGGACTAGATTGTAATCTCTAATTTTCAAAGTAATAATAAACTAAATAAAAATAAATATACATAAACAGTGTTTCATTTAGCCACCCAAGTTGGATGCAAGAAGACAAAACAGACCCCACCTAACCAATTCATTCAAAATGATAATATGCTCCATCCAACCAAAAATAAAGAATTGGAGAATTTCTAGATGGAGTCCCCAATTTATCGAAATTGTAGGAAGAAGGCCCCAAACCTAATACTTTAGCAGCCTTAGTCCTAAATATTTCATTTTCGTAATATGTAGATCTCCTCCAGTTGACGATTTTATCCTTGTATTCGATTTTTATTTTGTTAAAATATAACTTTGCTTGTTTTAAAAAAACAAGAGTGAAAAGAAAAATAACATAAAAGAAAGGCATTTTTCAATTTCTAATTTATTATTATTATTTTTTTACTTTAAATTAGTACAAGGATAAACTCCTCTTCTAGTAAAAAAAAATGATTTTTAATCAAAGATAAAGGTAAAACTGTTTATTAAAAGAAAAAATAAAATAAATGATAAGAATTTTTAATTTAAATTAATATAAAGATAAACTCCTCTTCTAATAGAAAATCGAGTTTTAATCAAAGATACAGGTAAAGTTGTTTATTTAGGACTTGAATGCTACAAAAGTAAAGTTTGGAGACTGTAACTGCTAAAATAATAGGTTAAGTACCTACATATGACATTTTCAACACGTTATGGATCCCAACTATAATTTTTCCTAAAGAATAAGGTGCATTGCATAGGGGAATATATACCACAATATTATTCCTCCACCTTATTTTTTTCCCCACCAATTAAGCACAATTTTCCATTGCATAGGTTAGTCAAATTTGCTTCTTATTATTTGTCTACATAACGAATCTTGTATCATATCGTTGAATTCGTCGAGCCATAAAATTATAATCGCCTGTGACATATCTTATTCATTTTCAGGCACGCTTCCTCCTTTGTTCTTATTGTTCATTGTGTTTGCTTGTAATGACATAATTTTAAGTACATATATCGATCCTAAAAAAAAAAAAATTATATTTTAAAAATACTAAAATAATTTGTCCAAGATTCTCACTTTTTTTATTCAAGAATTCCATTATCACTTCGCAAGTCAAGAACATACCTAAATTCCACCCCACCCCATCCACTCTCACACAGATTCCTTCAGAAGCATTACTCTTCAAATTCACAAAATTCCATTCTTGAAATTTGTTAGTTTCACGCACAATTCATTCTCCCTAATCTCTTTATCTCTCAACAACTCACATAAAACTTGATATTTCTCTCAAGACTGAACCACCATGGCTGCGGTGGTTGCAGACACCTCAGCAATGGCAGAACACACTAAAGATAGAAAGCCCAGAAGCCAAAACCACCTCCCCTCCTCCTCCACCACCGCCGCCGCCGCCAAGAAAAAGATCTTCACGGCAGAAACATTCAGAGGACTTGGCTGCACTGCCTCCTCAAATGTCTCAGTTCCTGCAGTGATTAGAACCTCAGCTAATTGGAATGCTAACAAGGTGAAAAGGATAAAGGTGAAGAACAAGAAAATCAACAATAATAAGAACAACAAATTACACACTATTAGTTATCCTGCTGTTATTGCTACGAATAACATAAAAAATAACAATAACTCAACATCAAATCCATCACAGCCGTTGGCTTTATCATCAAATTGTGAGGATGTACCTGATGCATTGTGTGGTCCTGGGATTGGGCCCAACGGGGTCGCTGCGTCTGTGAATTGTGTTGTTTCAAAAAGGCCTGCAGCTTCTTCCAGAAGCAAAGCTGATGGGGTTGATAGAATTATTCATAGTCAGAGGGAGGTAATTTTACATTTACTCTATAATCATATCATTTCGAATATGATCTGTTTCTTGATTTTGGAATTTTTAGCTTTTTTATTTTGTTTTGTGCGGATGAAGTTCAGAGAATGTTTTGTATTACTGTCTTAATTTGCTGAACCAAGATTTTAGAATGAATTAGACTTGTCAGTTTTCTAAATTTGATCCGCCATGGTTTTGTTGAATATAATTTAAATGAATATATTATGCCACTCTCTAATAACCAAAGCTTTTATACGGGGTGGTTGAAGATAGTATCACAGCGGGAAAAGACTTGGTTCAAGTCTGGCCGCCACCCTTTTACAAAATTGTGCACGTACCAAGTTTTAAATGAAAAATGAATTTGTTGTTCATATAAGATGGACATGTGGAATAAATTTGTAAGGACGGTCCTTCTTAGACTTCCCTCAATTATTTCTTGGAGTTTCTGTTTGTTGAATATTTTTCTGTTTTCAAGTGATCTTCACAGATTACATGCTTCATAAAGTTAAGATTGAACCCCACTTTGATACTTTTCAGTCAAACTATATGGTTAGTAATTTTATGCATACACTAACCTGGATTTATTTGTTCATTTTCAGCATTCTTCATATAATATGAGGAGAATGGTGACCTCTGAAGATATCCCTTTCCATGATCCTGGCATTGCCTTGGGAATGACACGCTCTAGGGCAGGCATTTCCGGATCTAGATATCATCGCCATCTCAGACATGGTTTCCGTGATGAACTTGCAGAGGTTCGTTTAATCTTAGGTCCACAAGGAGCTTTATCCTACGTATTGAATTTAAGGGCATTTTGATTTTAGATTTTCTTTTCATATTATTGAGTGAATTGAATTTCACGAAATCTTGCTATGATTAAAGATTAAATTTATCCCTTCACCAATAATATGAGTTAGCCTCGCATCGCCACTTCGTAAATTGTATTCTAGATAAAGGATCAGAAAGTTATGATATTGAGATGGGAAGCTCTCAGAGGAATCTTACATTTGACTTGTTATGTTGAAGCTCTTGAATTGCGGGTTTATACCATTGTAGATTTGTAGTGTGTTTTCTTGTAGTGCAAATTTTGTGTAAAATATACCTACTTACAACAACAAAAAACGAAGCCCATTACGAAAAAATCTGGAGTCAGCTAGATTAATCATTTTCTGCCACTCCGTTGGTTTCATTGCAAAGTTCATATACTGCACTCAAGTTGGTGTAAAATGTAACCCCAACTCTCTCTCCTCCTCCTCTTAACATTCTACAACTTTTGAAGTTCTTGTAGAGTTTTTTTCTCGTAGGGCAGTGTACTGAAAAACCATTAGAACTTGTTAGCTTGAGGTCGAGTTTGTTGACTGCTCTGCAAGTGTAGATGATTCATATTTGCATGCTGCTTCTACACTGAACTTTGTGGTCGACTAGGAAGATTTTGAAGCAAATATGAAGAAATGTTTATCATCTTCAATTAGACAGTCTCAGGTAAGAACCAAGATGGCATTTGGCAAGGATGATTTCGTGAAAAATTAAACATAAGCAAAATACTTAGCCCGGCATCCATTAAACTAACACATTTTTTTATTATTATTTTCAAACTCATTTTCAACCACACATTCAAATAATAAAATATTTTGCATGTAAACTAAATTTTTTTTCTTAATTTTTAATCACACATTCTCCAAAAAAAATCACTATTCCAAAACTGATTTCCCCATAGGAGAAATGTCTATCTGTGGGTAATCTTCCTGCATATGTGGCTAATATTGAGCTATTCTACCATACACATCTTATTCATTCCCTTGAAAATCGAATTTACAACATAGATTCTTATGATAACCCCTTGCAGTAATGATTCATGTAGCGTTATGACCTTTACTACAATAATGGTGTGGATAGATATTACTTCATAGATTGGATTTGACTTGGCTCCTTATGGTTCCATTACATTTGGTTGTAGATTGTAATGCTCCAAAGTGGTCTGCTGATGGGAGGAAGATCTGAACAACTCGATAAATTCAGGGATTGGAGACTTGATGTCGATAACTTGTCATATGAGGTATATCAGTAACTCTATGAATGCCTTTGTTTTATCTAGTTTTGCTTTCGCTTCTTTAGGACATTGATTATTCTAGTACATGTTTGGTCCCTGCAGTAATAGACACGACCTTACCAAATATGATAGTTTTAAATGGCGTTATTTTGGTGAAACAAACAGGAATTACTGGAACTCGGTGACAGAATTGGGCACGTGAGCACTGGACTGAAGGAGGATGAGATATCCTGCTGTTTGAGGAGGAATAAGGTTCCAATGTTGGATAATTTGTCATCAAAATTCCCCACAGAAACAGAAAGGAAATGCAGCATATGTCAGGTCTGTCTTACAAAATTCATCTCTAGAATTTTTCCCATTTCTCTGTTCTTTTTTCTCCTATTTTTAATCGGACCACGTGTGCCCTCGTCATGATTCACGTCACCATTTTCATCATATTATTTATATTTTTTTTCCCTCAAATTTTCTTGTCAGGAGGAATATGAGACTGACGATGAAACCGGGAAGCTGAATTGTGGACACTTCTATCACATTCACTGCATAAAGCAGTGGCTTGTGCAGAAAAAAACTTGCCCTATATGCAAAAAACCAGCTAAGCCTCAAACCTAAACCATATAATACTTGCATTTCTCATATATCATTCTACTTTTTTATTTTTATTCTAATGAGGATTTCATCATCCTTTATAGAAAGGTAATTCTTTGATTTTGCATTTCAATATGTAATCTTGCTTAATTAAACCGTACCGGTTCTTGTTTGGCTGCTGAGTTGTGGATTGAAAGTTCTCCGGTTGGGATCATTATAAGCTGATTATAGTTTCAATAATCTAAGATCTTGCTTTGTTATATCTATATGATTACACCTGATTTGAATACAAATTTGCAATATCTCTTTCTTCTTCTTCGGCTTGCAGAATATATATTTTCTTTTGTTATGTCATTAAGGTTGGTCTAAGCATTTGTCTTTAGTGCGAAAATTATACATTGTATGCTGCATTGTTTTGCCTTACAATATAGAAGATAAATTTTGTTAATTTTATTCCTCATGAAAATTACTGTGAAGTGAAGATATTTCATACTTATAACCCGAAATTTCAATGAGTTTTTTTTTTGGTTCATTTCACCTATTTTTTGTTGCAACCAATGGATTGTATACAGATACAGTATTGGATTTTTATCTCCCAATCATATTAGAATAAAGAAAAAACTTGCACCATTAGTCCTCGACTCGGACCTTGTCACAATTTGGTCCTCAACCCATTTTTCTTGATAGCAAAGTCTCAACCTTTTAGTTTTGTAGTGTCATTTGATCTAATGAACAAAGATGAAGAAAAGCAAGTTGAATTCTTGAACATTTGTATATCAATATATCATTCCAAGAGAAACTAGAATTTGACAGACATTTGCAGGACAAAAAATGCGAAGAAAATAAATATCGAAAAAATATTGTGTAATTTTGATGTGTATCTGAGAAGTCAAATCCCAGAAATATATGAAGAAAACTTGACTTTCAAACAAATTGAGCTTGGTTCTCATTAAATTTTGGGTCGTTTACATTTCAAATGTATAAGAAATAGGATGAAAGTGCTATACATGATATGGGGTTAACGATAGAAGTCAAATCCCATAAATAAATGAAGAAAACTTCTCTAAGAGTTCAACAACAAACAGAGCTTTGTTCTCATTAAATTTTGAGTCATTTTTGTTTCAAATGTGTAAATACAAGTGTAATATGATATGAGGTTAGAAGCATGGAACTGTATGCACGTAGGGTACACTTGATCATGACGTAGGTATAAGTTCAAGCCTGATCATGATGAGATAGAAATTCAACCACGCACGGGTACAGATGATGTGAAGCCTGCAATCAGATGAACAACAAAATTATAACAAAGGTCTAAGTTCAGTTCAATTGAAACAAAATGAAATTCAGTGGCCAATGTATAACCATCATGAAATATTTAAGATCAAAACATACCAAACGACCTCCTACTATATCATAGTGAGCGTAGTGTGGACCTCTTGGTTCTCCAAAAACTTTGAATGAAGCCAAATGCTTGGGAATCATCTTGACTGTTTCTACTCCATTTTGTCCACCCAAGAAAAAAAAAGGCAAATAAATAAAACAGTGCAACAAAAATGAACCATGTATAGTTGAAATGACACTTTACCATATACAGCTTCAGGAGGACAAATGAGGTCTTGATCTCCAGCAAGTGCCAAAACAGGAATGTTGCTTTTCTTCAGATGTTCCTTGTAAAAGAAAGTCCCATTCCTGTTACATAGTCCACCCATTTGGAATGCTGTTGAAAGCTGCAAGAGAAGTTTTACTGGTATTGTACCTGTATATATATACAAATACTATGAATCAAAATATATTCTTAGCTTAAAAGGTCGACGAAAGCAAGAATCAATTTGCGATATAAAGTACACTAATATAATTCATTCTATGAAGAGGCTGACTGTTTGTTCAAAAGCACAGATCCAAATTCTACCTGTAATATTTAGAGGTAGGTATATCACGGGTCGGTGTAATTACACTTTGAATTAGGCCTGTAAGACTTCAATGGGTTATCTATGCCTTTCTTCTTGAAAAAGAAACTATAATTTCCATTTATTAATGAATATTTATATATATATCTTAACGAGGATGGAGTGCAGAACAGATGATGTTCTAAGTTATAATAAAATCTTCTTGCATTCATTTTGAACTTACCAAGTTATATCAGTAAAAGAACACAGCTTGTATTAGCACACCTTGATGTGTTACCATGTATTGGTGAATAAATCCCATACTTACAGAAGTTGTTCAACATAAGCTTCTCATATAATTCGGGATGCATCATATTCTGGGCAGAAACTTGAGACTTCAACCACGAGAAAAAATAAGGAGGGCGAGACGCAACAGGGTGTAAAGCTGCCGATAATGCTCCCAATGGAATAACAGGAACATTCAGTGCTTGTGCGGGATCTAACTGTTTTTCCCAGAATAAATTATGATAATCTCATCATTATTTATTAATAGGTAAATAAAGTAGCACGAGACAATAAAAGTATCTTATTTCACTTACAAGGGGTAATAAAAACTTTAATGATGATCTCGAAGTAGTGTAGTCAAGTGACGCTCCCAACGTGAGCACTGATGCCAACCCAGAGTTCTTTCCTTTGTGGCCTAAATTAAAAGAGTCAATATTAACACAGTACAGATACATAAACAAATGTGGACATAGTTTCAGGGTTTGAAAGTTGAAAGCCTAACCATGGCTGAATTGTCCATCCATATCTTCAGTTTATTCAGTAATACAATTTTCATACATGTCATGCAAAGCTTACAGACAGAGAACAGACAAAGGAAGTCGATGTTCATAATTGTAGAAATCAGATAAGAACATGTGAATGATTAAGAGCCAATAGGTGAGAAATGCATAATATATTAACAAGGGATAATCAATGCAAGTGCACCTCACAAAAATATCTGAACTACAACTATTTCTTCGATTTTCGCTTTCTAATGATTAATTTAGACTTAGTAAAGCAAAAATCGTTTGTAGGATATTTGAAACTCAGAAACATCGAATATGAAATACCTCCTTTTTTACGTACGGATCAAAAAAACAAAAATAAGCTCCAACAAAACAAAATTGCTATCACTAAGTGGGTGAACTATATGTAGCAACTTCTTGTTCAAGTGTCGATATTAAAATTTCGTTTTTCTTTTGAAAGTAAGATTATAAAAATTTAGGTTAGAGAACAGATGGGATGCCATATACGCAATAAGTACTTGTTGGCTTTCTGCATTTATACAGGACTATGCTCTGTTCAACTTAGAACACATATTAGGCAATGTTAGGTACTATGGTAGTATTGTGCTAGAACTAATATCAAGAGCTGAAGAGTACAAAACAGCTGCATCAGCAAAGATGCACAGACATAACATCAGAGTGCTACTTGGAATATGAAGTTCAACAACATGATTACTGCTATGAAGTTCAACAAAGAACCTTGAACTTGTAACTTTTAAAGCCAAAGTCTACTCCAACTCCTCGGTATGTACAAAGACTTGATGTAAATTTCAAACAGTAATAGAATATTAAGCAACACAATTTCTACATTTATCAGCTTGGATGTGAATGAAACTTGAGCAAGAGCTTCTCTAGATGTGATTGCAAGACCAGAAGATTTGCCTGTGAATTCAAGTTCTTAATATGTCATCAAATTATGTTTGAGAAATGAAGTTTCTTTTGCGTCTTCCACTAATATTTTTGCTGCAGTATTTGAAAAAGTATGGACCTGATTTACAATCAAAATAAATGGGGGACGAAGATAAATAGAAACATTTGTTGCTAATATCAACATTTAATTATTAGTTTATCCAAGTTTTCATTTGTTTTCCTCTCCGGTGCTCAAGTCTACCTTGAGTTGATATCTTCAGGCATACACCTAAATGAAGGGTTTTTCGAAGGCATTCATTCGCATCCCTGAAGGCAATGTTCACACTTAAGGTGTATGCCTCATTGGACAAGCGGCTTTCCCCCTGCTTCAAGGGGCCTCAAATTCATTTTAGAACATCGCAAGACACTAAGAAAGAACATCAGTTAGAGCCACGTGTAAGAAAAGTAAAGGGTGCAGAAAAATCAAGATACAAACATACCATTTTGTGAGAGGATTGCATATAGCAGGATTCCTCCCATGGAGTGGCCGATAGCAAGCAACTTACCATCATCTGGACGGCATTGGGTCCTTATGTATTCCATCTACATTGAGAGGGTATGTATCATGATTTTATACGTGAATATATTGACGGGTGTAATTCACAGTTGTTGACTGCTGATGAGTTGAAAATCATCTATTTTCAAAAGTTTGTGTTATTCTCAATGTGAAAAAAATTGAGTGTACAGATGTCACCTCACCGCCGCGGGCACATCCTCTTCTAGATAGTGATCAAAGTCCCAGCTATACTTCAAAACAAGATCAATCAGTTTCTGAAAATCTTCTATGCTCGTTGAAAAGCGCTCTTGCAACCCAACAAAATGTGATACGATGAAGGCTGCATTATTTGTCTCATGATCTGTGGTCGAATCACGTGGATCAGAAGCAGTGATAAGAGGCTGATCGTCTTCTCTTAGATTGTATTCTGCGCTCAAGCCAGCACCTCGAAGTTCGAGAATCCATGTATCAAATCCTTGGTTGCACATGTATCTTGCAAAAGAAGACTACAAAAGATATTACGAGATAATTAAATGGGCGACATCCGTCAAGACTCAGACACGAATGCAGTTGCTATAGTAAATAAAGTAACCTTCCTTCACTACAGGTTCGATTGGTAGAAAACATCGATGAATCTAACTATAGAACAGAACAATGGGTGGCAACTTGAGCAATGCCAATATAAGAAAGCAGAACACGCCTTTAAAAAAAAAAGGCAGAAAGAGATCAGCGAACCATGTTTTGCTGCTAGTTCACAATGGTCATGGTTCAGAAAAGCGAGTGGGCAATAAGTTACAGCCACTGAACCAAGCACTGAGCTGCAAGAGACTGAAACTAATACGTAAAATATTAGGCTATCACGACTTTTACTAATCGTGAATGTGACACAAACATGACATATTAACCCGTCCATTTACATTTTGATACATAGCTCATTTGATGCTGGTAAACATTGAATATTTCACGAGAAAATAGTATAGCCAGAAAATATTAATAATCGCAGCCAAGAATGCTTCCATAATACCAACAAATTGAAAAAAACTGCAAAAAGAATGCATAAATAAAGAGTTCCTCAATTCATATTCATGACACCGAGCTCATTCTTGAAGCAAGAATTCCTTTTCTGGATTTGATGCTTTTCAAAACAACTTCAAAACTTGTGTATATTTATGCAGTAAATAGAAGGCTAAAACCAACAGAGTATAGAAAAGCCTAATCAATAAATTGAACCTCTCCATGAAGCAAACTTCTAAATAAATAGAACCAGAAATTTGACTATCCATAACTACAAAATAAAAAATAAAATAAAATAAAAATACGCTACCACGATACAATAATGAGCATTGGCAGTTTCTTAAGAAAAAAAATGAGAAAATGTCTCCCATCTCCACAATCTCCAGCGCGCCATCTCTCCTAAAACCAAAAAAGTTAACCATGGTAACTTACATCAGGAGCTAGATCATATCCAATTGCGTTTGTACCCAGGCCAGACAGAAGTAACAACGGATGATTCCTCCTAGTCCCCTGCATAATCATACATTTTACTCAAAATTGGAATGATACAAATTTGAATCATGTACTATGTGTGTGTAATTGTGGTCGGCCTAAATGTGATTTAGCACCGATCCCAGTTCACTCGCTGAGTTTATGCGCATCAATAAGTGGGTAAAAAGTAATATATACATATCATATGCTCGACCTGAGTTGAGGGCGTGTAGCGCCAGAGAGCAAGACGCCAATTGGAACTGGGAACATGCACGAAGTGAAGCTCATCGGCTGTACAAATGGCGGGCATCTCAGCGGCTCTCGTTCCTGTCACTGTTTTCATACGGATTCCGGGACGTGGCGGATTGAGGTCTCGGACTACGGGTGCAATTTGGATCGACAGAGGTAAAACAAAAACCATTTTTTAATATCAATTACTCCTATTTTTCCTTTATCAATACTGCAATTGAAAAGCGTATGCAGAAATTTGTGGGGATTTGTTTCCTTTATATTCCAAACTAGGCTATGATACTATGCAGAAATTTGTGGTGATGTATTTCATTTTTCTTTATGGGGATGTTCAATTTCCCTGCCATGTGTTATTATGACTTATGATTGCTTAAAAGAGGTGAAATTATCTTTACGTGGAAGACTGGAATGGCATGGTCACACGCTAATCAAAACAATAATTGCAGGGAACTCGCCCCGGGCACATCCAAGTTGGTAAAGAAAAGACATTTTTGGACTTGCAATCTTAGTGTGGGGAGTTCGATTCCTGGTTGGAGCAGCTGATATATTTGTTGGAGCAGCTTGGTGATGTAATAACCATTGAAGAAGGCTCCATTGGGATCAGGAGTATAAGGAGTGCGCGAACCCTGGTCAAATTGAGCATTACCCGCGGTTTACCTCCGTCAGTTACTGAATGACCGGTGGTTGGTGGTCTAGGAAATTAGTTTGGCTAAGCTGGAATATCTGGGTACTAAAAAAAAAAAAAAAAAAATTGCAGGCAGCTCTATGTTTTTGAAATTATAGGATTTTAAAAAGGTTAAAATTATTTTTTAAGATTAAAATATTATTCGAGTTACAAGAATTTTCAGAGGAATATGATATAAGATGGCATAAGTTGTACTAGGGCAAATTTGTTACAATTTGGAATCGAATTGAATTGAATCGAAATCGAATTGAACTCTAATTTAGCACCGATTAGCTTCTCGAAATCTTGAAAATTTTAGTTATAAATTTTTACTTTTATCAATTAAAAAAAAAATAAGTTACATATTTCAAGAACAAATTATTTATAAAATAACAACTTATCTAACTTAAAATTAACAAAAACAGCAAATGAGCATTGCGTACAAGCAACAAGGAGACTGCATTTATTTCTGCAGAATTGGTCAAACTTCACCCTCCAGGCTAACCCATAAATATTGATCTAAAATCTCAATATTATTAATTTATTATTATGCTTAATCAGAAATCTTTTAAATATAAATGTTTTGAGCCACGTTATTTTGGAAGAATGCATTTTTTAATAGTTGATTGATGGAGAATGTGTGGTTGAAAAATAAGAAAAAGTTATTGATGTGATGTAAAATATTATTTTATTATAGAATGTGTGGTTGAAAATGAGTTGAAGAATGTGAATAAGAATTTTAATGAGAATCAAACAGGGCACAATGTTAATAAGTTTGACAGCCCCTCTCAGTAGGGGCCCCTTTTTTTGGAAGTCCCCCCAATTGTAAGGGGATGTACATCAAGTTGTCAAACCACAAAATTTTAACAAAAATTAGTTTCACAGCCTTCTCACATAGGGGGTGGGGTTCGTGATTTTTAAAATTGCGGGCCCCACCCTTTATGTGAGAGGACTGTCAAAATGAGTGAAGCAAGTATGTACATCTAGCAAAGTTCAAATTTTAACTTCCAAAATTCTTTCTTTCAAAAATATCATTATAAAGCATTATTCCATTAAAGAATCTATAGAAGTCTACTAATAAGTAAATTTGTTAAAGTTAGGAAATTAGTCTGACTAAATTGGAATATCTGGGTACCAAAAAAAATAAAATAAAAATAAAATTGCAGGCAGCTCTATGTTTTTGAAATTATTGGATTTTAAAAAGTTTAAAATTATTTTTTAAGATTAAAATAGTATTCGAGTTACAAGAATTTTTAGAGGAATATGATATAAGATGGCATAAGTCGTACTAGGGCAAATTTGTTACAATTTGGAATCGAATTAAATTGAATCGAAATCGAATTGAACTCCAATTTTGCACTGATTAGCTTCTCGAAATCTTGAAAATTTTAGTTATAAATTTTTACTTTTACTTTTATCAATTAAAAAAAAAAAAAAGTTACGTATTTCAAGAACAAATTATTTATAAAATAACAACTTATCTCACTTAAAATTAACAAAAAACAGCAAATGAGCATTGCGTACAAGCAACAAGGAGACTGCATTTATTTCTACAGAATTAGTCAAACTTCACCCTCCAGGCTAACCCATAACTATTCACTATTGATCTAAAATCTCAATATTGTTATTATGCTTAAGCAGAAATCTTTTAAATATATAAATACTACAATGTTAGGGCTCGTTGGGTAGTGATTAAATTTTCAATTCTAATCCGATTTTAATCCCTATCGAACGGGGCCTTAATAAGTTTGACAGCCCCCTCAGTAGGGGCCCCTTTTTTTGGAAGTCCCCCCAATTGTAAAGGGATGTACATCAAGTTGTCAAACCACAAAATTTTAACCAAAATTAGTTTCACAGTCCTCTCACATACTGTCAAAATGAATGCGAACCAAGTGTGTACATCTAGTAAAGTTCAAATTTTAACTTCCAAAATTCTTTCTTTCAAAAATATCATTATAAAGCATTATTCCATTAAAGAATCTATAGAAGTCGACTAATAAGTAAATTTGTTAAAGTATAAAATGAATTCATGAATCATATATCTTAGGTAAAATAAGTAATTTTTTTTTTTCCAAAACAAATTGGTGAACCGTTTGTCTTGATTATGAGTAGTTTTTAACTATTAAAACCTAAATCAGAGTATCAGACCATTTCTAAATATTTGGTTCGATTTTAAATCGAAACCTTGACAGGCCTACGTGGACCCAGACCAACAATTTAGAAATTGCGATTTTGATTCGATTTAGCGAGTTTGCAATTTTTTGTTCAACCCTACTCTCGTTTATGAGACAAGCTAGCATTAATTATTCAACTTACTAATCTCTATGGACAGTAATCTAGTCCCCAGACGAGAAAAATTTTAAAGTTTAGTTGTGCACTTGAATTTGAACTAAGTTTGTATTTATTTTTTCGTTTTGTTATTAATAAAATACACCACCGTAAATTTACCACCAATTATTCCTGTACAACTTCTTAGTAGAAGGAAGGGTGTTCTATACGTCTGATATAGAAATGATCTCCTATCCATGGTGGGTAAGAGTTATCTTGTCCACTGCTAATTTGAACTTCAAATTTTGACAATTCAACATAAAATTGTCAAAATTGTTGGCTTGAGCACTGACATGACATTCTCACGTCATCGGTGAGCATGCTTTATTCTACCCAACACGAGTAGGAGACCATTTCTAAGTCGAAAAAGAAAAAAATGAAATGAACAAGTCCTTTATTTCATGATACCAAATTACCAATACATAAGTAAGATTAGAAGACCATGTTTATAATACTTAACAAAATCTGGACAAAATAAGAATGAAAACAGTAACCAATTTCTCTTATTGCTAATTCATTTATAGGAATCTTTAAGCACCCTAGATCACCTCGAAAATTTCTGAGTAGAATCAGTTTCCATCACGAGGTTCTGATTTGATTTGCAGTATTGTCCGTAGGCACTTGAGTCGAAACCTGTGATAACATTGCTGCAGCTGCCGGAGTCTTAGTATGGTATGGAGAAGGCGCCGGAGGCTGTTGAGCATAGTATACCTGCTCGTTTGCCAGATGAGAATATTCAGGCGCATAATTAGCAGTGGCGGGAGCAGCAGTAACAGTGGACTGTGACTGATTAGGAATTTGAGAAACACCAATGTGCTGTTGATGAAATTGATGGGACGGAACTTGAACTAACATTGGACCGCCTGTGGCCATGGTTCTATAAATATTTGAACCCATCTCGGGTTTCGACATGGTAGTTGCCGCTGTCGTTGGATAGGCAGATGGGATGGTTTCACTGTAAGTTGCACCAGAAGGAACCATATGGTTGAGAGGAGGTGTTAATATTCTACTCGAGGCAACAATCGTAGAATCAGCAATATTAGATGGTACAGCTCCACTCAAATTGTAAGGCTGAGATTGATTAACGGGCAATACGTACATCTGACACTGTGGATCAGTTTGAAGGGGTTGCTGTGTTTGAGGCAAATACATTGTATAGTATGACGACAAAGGCAGTGGATTAGCAGCAGGATGGGGGAAATAATGTGCGCCAGGGTGTATAAACTGTTGATTCTGATGTAGAGTTGGGATTGACAAGGAATCGGAAAATTGCTGCACGGTATACTGAGGAGGCGGATCTTGATTGGTGGTGTTGTGATCAGTCATGGGGGTGGGAACTCGGTTTTCCATGCTAGCAAGTTGAGTTGCATCTTGGTATATTGTATGATGCTTAGAGAGGGATGGAGCCGATGCAATACTACTATCACTGCACAAATCAGTTCATTAAATTACAAAGTTGAAATATAAACTAGAAGCAGCAAAAAAAGTGAAGTACATGTATCTCGAATCCAATTTTCCTGGCCTCTAGTGGGGACAAACGAGCACTGAAAATGAAAGTCCAGGGATCTAAGGGCCAGAGAAAAATGATTGGGGACCCGTATGCTTCATATGTCAAAGTTTGAGGACCCTGGATGCAAATGTCCTTTTGAAATAGCAAAAACAACTTCCATCTAAAATCTCCAAGCATGAACTTTCCTTTAGATCATGAAAAAAGTAAATATTGTTTGAAGATTACAAGCTTCAAACATCATTAAAATAGCCAAAAACTTTACAATTTGATCTCCAATCATAAGCTACATCATGACTTTTGTAAATTCTCGCTGATGTGATGAATTCCATTATCTCAGGCGTCACTAATTCAGATTGAAGTTTTTACAAGTTCTACTTCAAGAAATTTAAGAGCAGTGAGATTATATGATGAGGAATTTATCAAAAAAGGCTCGGCTTGAACAAAGGTCTCACTTATACAGGCTTCTTTAACTAACCTTATATTCGTAAAATCCTAGCATACTCTCATCTTCTTCATCTTGTCCTCTTCTTCCTCATCTTGTCCCTTTATCCCAACCAATCTAGGCTTCCTATTTCCCCTTCCCCCTTCATACACTGAGTCACCTCTTCCCTCCCTACTTTAATTTCCTTCCCTCTGTGTTGCTGTGGCAAGATTTAAGAAAAAAGGGGTAAATTTTGCATCAATGTCGACCAGGCTGGATCAAATTGATTAGTTTGGGATCGATTTGATTAGTTTAAAAATATATATTTTAGAGTCATAACATTTAAGATTACTTGTAAAATGCATGGCTTGAAATTATTTCCTCCTTATAGTTAAGACTTGAAAATCATAGCAGTAGTTATCAGATAAATATTCGATTAGGCAAAAGAAAACTGTAAAATTTGAAGGAAAGAATTGATCTTTGATTAAGTACCTTGCAACAGAGTCCGGTGATGGCAGGCTGTAACCTCCGGCATGCTTTGAATCCGGCGATGGTAAATTGTATACATCAACCAGCTTTGGTTGCGCCGGTTGTAGCGGCAATGGTGGCTTCCGAAGCCCAGTTGGGGCCCCGTGATCTAATTTTTCATTGTCCGGTAGGACTCGAGTAAGATGTTGAGCGGTGACAGCGGTCGTGTTCTCTCCAGCAACCGATGACACAGTGGCGGCGCCACCAATAACTGAATAAGTCGGTGGTGGTGCATTTGGAGCAATACTCACATGCGATAATTGTTCATCCAATCCAGCCCTCTGATCATGAAATCTCGCATTATCATTTTCAATTCTAACTTTAATTGGAGGCAGATTTGACATAGATGGGGATGAAGAACTCGACCCGAAAGATGAACTTGTTTCAACCATAGGAGAATCAGGCAAATTTGAATGTACCTGTTTGTTAAAACTCAAAATCTCGTTTTGGGGATCAAGATTTGTAGAAGAATCACTCTTCTGAATCCCATCAAGCTCAACCATATTATCAATGGCGGCAGAATCAGATAGCCCTCTAGGAAGCAACCCAGTACCATTCAATGCATCGACAAACCAAGTTTCTGATTTAGCATCGTCGAGTAAAGAGCCCATAGAAGCGGCGGTTTCTGGCATGGAAGGGAATAGAAAGAGACGGAGACGGGAGGGTTTCAAAGGCGATGCAACGGTGGTGCGGTCATATTCTTCAATCATATTCTCCAAGTCTTCGTCAGTGGAAACTAAAATAAGAGAATCCAGTTCTTCATTTGGGAGCTGATACTTGAGGGTGAAGTGGCGGCCATTAAGGAGGGATTGAGAGAGGCGGGAAAGGAAGTATTCCAGTGAGGAGCGGCGGTCCACCACCACAATGCGGGTGTCTCCGCCAATGTAGCAGAGGGACTTGTCATGAGGACGAGGGATGATATGGCCGCCGTAGCTGCACATGAGGCGCAGCTTGGAGTCGGGGACTGGTGGTAGAGGCTCATCCCAAGTGTCGTGACGGGAGCGTGGGGAAGAATTGGCAGAATCTGGCTCGTTGTTGTTGGTGGTAGTGGTGGTGGTGGTGGCGGCAGAGATGAGTGGTGCATTGGTGGTGGGATGCGGTGGCAAAGGTGGCGGTGGATCCATTGGAATTGGATTCGTAGAGTCCAGTAAAGTGCAAATGCCAAACGGAGTTGAAAAGTAATGAAATGTGAAGGTTGAGGATAAATTAGTCCTTTTATATTTGAATATAGACTAACGTTGGATTAAAGCTAGCATGCCCATGAGGATGAGCAAATGAGCTGTCGTTCGATCCCATTATTTTTAAAATATAATTTTCTTTCGAATAATATTATTTAATCCTATTGAAATTATAATCAACCTATATGATATTAGGTGATAGGCTAAATGAAGGATTTTCACTTATCATTTAACGTTACATTAACGCCATATACACTGAGGTTATAACATAGTATGGCTAAATATCATTACTCTTCTCTCTTTAATTTTCAACTACACATTCTTCAATAAAATAATATTACACGAAAATTCAATTTTTTATTTTTATTTTTTAAGTACATATCACTATTTCAAAATGTATTTTTGTCAAATAGTGGGGCTTAAACAGGCTCTTAGTTGTTTATAAATTATTCATATATACTTTAGTTACTTTTTATTATAGTTGTTAAACTCGACTTGACCTTTCATACGGTCAAAATGTTGGTCAACATATTAGTAGATCAGTTTATCCTAACATACTAAATCGGTTAGTTTGATTTCATTTCGATAACATTATTCAATTAGTTTAATATTTTGGAAAGGATTTCATACGATTAATAGTCTACTTATCTAGGTCTGCAAGTATTTTCGTTGAACCATCAACGTCACTTAAGGCAACGCAAGGAATGATATGTGCTACACAGTAGGGGCGGAGCCATGGAGTCCAGGCTCCCAAGTTCTCCCATTTTCTTCTTTTTCATTTTTTTTTATTTTTTTCCTAATTTTTTTAATAAATTAAAAGAAAAAATCAAAATGTAGGCAATTACTTGTAATAATATTGTTGTAGCTTGGTTGTAAAAGGTGTTTGTAGGGGTGTAAGCGATCCGATTTTTGCGATTTTTGACAAATATTTAAACAAAACTGTTTAAATCGGTTTGAGAAAAACTCAAACCTAAACCAAACCATTATGAACGGATTGAAAAAAACTCACACCTAAACCTAACGGATTGATCCGATTTTAAACTGCCGGA
>CAIGRF010072653.1:63603-98044 GCA_903798235.1 Fraxinus ornus | reverse complement strand
GAATTCACTAGAGAGTTTACTTAAAGTGGTTGTTCAGGAAAATCATTTGATATGTTAAGTTTGTCTATTCTATATGTTAATTGATGTAGACAGCTTTGCTTATTTTCTTCTCATTCTTGTTGTGTGTGTAGCTCTTTCCGTGTCTCCATTTCACACAGAGGCACGGCGTGTCTCTGTGTAACATGGAGACACGCCCGTGTCTCCATTTCACACAGAGATTGGAAACGTGTTCTTAAGAAAAATATAGAAGCTATTTGTTAGACTCCATGACACACGTTTGAATGAAAATCGTAGTTCACCCTTTACGCTATCTTCTCAGCCACTGATCCTAAGAGGAATGCCAGAGATTCCCACGTACCTGTAAGCAGCTTTTTTTTTTGGCTTCTAACCCAAACTCTGATAAACTAGATTATATTCTTGAAAATATTGATTTAAATCTTGCATAAATGAAGGTTTTGGCTCCACTTCTCATTGGATTTGCTATTTCCTTAGTTCACCTTACTACCATCCCCATTACTCAAAACTAGCATCGACCCTGGTAGGAACATTAGAGCTACTGTCATCTACAACGAAGACAAGCCCTGGGATGACCTTGTGTGCCCACTTTTACCTCTGTCATTAGTTCAAGTCTTGTCTTCACTTGTTAAGAAGTTGATATATGTAAAATATTCGATAAAAAAAAAAATTAACGAGGGTGTCTTAAATATAAAATTTACATAAGTTTACGTGCCGTTTAACAACTTAAACTCTTAGACAATGTTGTTTAGACTAATATATTTTATTACTTTTGTTTAAATAAATATGCAGTGAATTTTCTGCCTTCGACTATTCATTGGAGCTGCCATTGCTGCATTCTACCACCAGTACATTCTAAAGGCAGCAGTCATTAAAGTACTGGGAGCAATACTTAAGACAAATGTGCATTTCTTTCTCACAAGTGCATGAAAGTGGAGAGGACCTCCCTCTGGAGATGGATTTCCTTTAAATTGTACCCCTATCTTTTTCCTTTTCTTTTTCGCTTTAATGTATTAATGTATTTAATTGGTATTGTAATTTCTCCAACTTCAAGTGCTTCTGTGTTGATAATGTTAA
The DNA here is from genome assembly GCA_903798235.1 of Fraxinus ornus. Classification (NCBI taxonomy): domain Eukaryota; kingdom Viridiplantae; phylum Streptophyta; class Magnoliopsida; order Lamiales; family Oleaceae; genus Fraxinus; species Fraxinus ornus. Next base: position 96,952 of record CAIGRF010072653.1, on the reverse strand, counting down.
TCATAAATAGTAAATCGTTGGTGCTCACTCTCTCCCTTTCACACACACTTTCATGATAACGAACTAACAAATCTCAGAAGAAATGATAACGTCCAACATTTAACTGAGGGTCATCAGCTTATATTACAGAAAAAACTTCAGATAGATTACCTGTACATATTCAAGCTTATCGACGATGAAATTTCAATCTTCATGATGTACAAAGTTTCTCCCACTGATAAAAGTTAGAGATTAACATACATTATATCGATGTATTTCATATTTACTTATTATCTTCATTTTGTCAAATTTTGTACGAATACTATATACTACATACTAGAGAAGAAAATCTATTCAAATTTGGATTTCTAACCATCATTNCATACTAGAGAAGAAAATCTATTCAAATTTGGATTTCTAACCATCATTCCATGCTATTATATACTCAATTAAACTGAAACACGTGCATTGCACGTGGCTCAACTAGTGTTATTAAGAAAAGGGAAAAATACGTAAATACAACACTTTAAGTATACAATTTCATATTTAACAAACTAATAAAAAATTTCATAAATCAAGTGCTAAATAAAAATACTATATATATTATTCTAACAGAAATTTAGAAAATATATAGGTTAAATTATGATAATTTGATAAATATTATCACATTATAATATATAACACACATGTCATTAGTATATAACATATTATCTCACATCCCATTTCTCTTACACCTCACACTTTTTTTTTCTCTCTTACACCTCATACTTTCTTTATTTCTACAATCATGATTTTTTTTTATTTTTTTTCAAAATTAGGTGGTCACATTTTGTGACCCTGATAAAATTTGTGATTTATAATTTAATTGAACATGACACAGTAACACATAAATTGTGGTCAAATCACAGTCACAAACCACACAAACTTACATTCACAAAGACACAATTGTAAGTCACAATTACAAATTTAGTCGCAAATTATACATTTTTTTAAATTACAAATTATTTATTGATCACCACATGCACCTCATTTACAAATACGAACGATCGATATATCTATAGCCATCGGCCAGCCTACAAATTTGTAGCCTTATGTGGAGGTAGAGGTAGAGACGGAGTTCTAGTGCACAAAATGGGCTCGTTGACGATGTTCGGAGGTAGACCCAGTTTGCACGTTGGCGGCAGAGATACAGTTCCCGAGTTCTATTTGTAAAGAGAAATGGTAGAGAGAGAAGGAAATAGAAAATTGAGAAAAGAAATGGTAGAAAGAGAGAAAGAAATGGAAGATAACGTGCAGAGAGAAAGTGGTTTGAAAAATATGGTAATTATCCTTATTTATTTATCTTTAATTTAGGGATTTCTAAACTTTTGATAATTTAGTTATATAAATATTAGAATTTATATTTTATATTTCAAAAAACATAATTAACATCTAATCTTTGAAAATAAATTTTAATGACATGATTAACGATAATCAAATTTTAAATACATGGTTCTGCTTAATTTTCCCTTGAAAAAAAAGAAATCAATTCCATAAAGTTAGTGGGTCACGTGCCACATTGCTCCCCACTCCAAATCCGCTAGTGATTCAGAGAGAGGTGTGCACGCTTCTTGAGTTCGAGTTCAAACTAATAAACAACGCTTATGCTTTTCTCGTAGTGAAAACAGTGCACACTCCATTAGGTTCAAATATCACTCCGCACTTTAGTTAATACATAGAAAATTAAGAGTGTGTTTGATTGACATGAAAAATATCTCCTAAAAAATAAAATATTTTCCTTGTTTTGAGGAAAACAAAAACCCACATCTCTGAAAGAAAATGATTTCTTTAAAAATAAGGAAAGTTAGGTATTTCTTCAGAAGTTGGAAAATATTCACGATGAAAAAAGTAGCAATCAAACACTCCAAACTAGAAATTTGGGTGAAAAATTGACATTTTTCATGAAAAATAAATGCAATCAAACGCACCCTAAGTAAACTATAAATAAATGCAATGAAAAATGTATGATGTTGTGGAGTTTCAATTGTGTGTAATGTAGTAATCTTGTCCGGATAAATTATTTTATGGCCTCAACATTTTTTAGTTGATTGTGGACATTGATTGATCGGAGACAAAATACGAAAATTCTGCTAAAACCTGAGATATTTGTTCAAATTGCATCAGTAAATGATCTAGTCAATTGTTTACTTCTCAATGCATAAGAATTGATGAGTTTCTATCCATGTTTAAAGCAAAAAAATAAATAAATAAAAAATGAAGAAGAATTTTGTTGAACAAAAAAATGTATCAATGATGTGGTCAACAGATCCCAAGGCCTCTCACGCATAGTTATAAAAATTGACCATGTCCGGCCGATTGGTCGGGCCGAAAAATCGGCGGCCCGGACCTTTGACCGGGCCGAGCAGATTGGGTTCAATGGAATTGAACATTTGACCTCTAAGAAAAATAAATGGTTACTTACCACTTGAGCACAAAGTACTTTAGTATTACTTGTGTGCAATAACTAATATTTAACCAATAAATCATTTATAACTTTTACAAAAATATTCTTTTAAAAAACTTTTTATTACTCGTCTGCAAAAACTTATATCTAACTTATGAATCATTTATAGCTTTTATAAAAAATATTACTTTAAAAATTTTTGGTCCAACGTTTTACTTAATTTTATAGATCTAAATAATTAGTGAAAAATAAATTAAAAATTTTAATTTTGCTCCTAAAAGAAATTTATACTTTATATATTTTTTATAGGTTTTTATGCAATGACCTACTGGTTGAACCACTGGGTCGCCGATTGAACCACTAACCCATTGACCCGCTGCATTGTCCGAGTCAGTGTCCGGGTCGAGTCTGATAACTATGCTCTCACGTCCACGCAAGCTGAATTTCTGTACACTTGGACGAATCGTTAACCACACATGACCTTCTTCGGATGGGCTGGTCGCGCGCACTCCGACGGTCAAGTCAGTTGGGAAAAAAGTTTAGAGTGTGTGAGAGTTTTTAACGTGAGCCTCCAATTAATAAAAAGGGGGTCGGCTTGGGAATCAATAATTAATAAGTGTGTAGCAAGAATATAACTTTGAGAGTCTAGACTTACATCATTCCCTGAATGGCACTAAGTGTGAGCTTTTATACTTGAGTAGGATAAACGAAGCCCATTGGATGACAGGGTACGTGGCCTCATCAGACTGATCGACCTTGCTTGTTGCGCACATCAATAAGTCAATACATTAAATGCTAGGGCCACTTTCGTATCCACAAGTCCTAGCTTAACAATTAGGATTAGACTATATAGGTGTGCATAGGCAGCGATGGCAGTGAACTGTCTTGTCAATCATTCAACACAAGATTTGTTAAGGATCTTGCAATCGCCTTGCCAGGACAGGTTCCTACATGGCGGTCTGGTGCTCCGAAGAGTTTTCCTGCCCTCTAAAGAGCCCGACGTGGGCACATTGGGTCCGAACTGTGAAGGCCCTTATTGCATATTGGGTGACATTTGGCTAGGAACCTTCTTAATTGAGAACTTGGATGGAAATATGCATTTCCACCCTTGGAATGTTGAACATCTAAGGATGTATTATCCGTAAAGGTTCCGATCATTGCTTATGTACCTCTTATGAATGATATATGTACCTTTTATTTTTAGCTATGACAAGCTCATATGTTAAAGTATGACAAGCTCATATCGTTTCGATAAACTACAATAGTTATAGCGAGATCATGTGTTCTCATTGTTTACTAAATTCAATTATGGCGAGCCCATAAATTAACTTATGTGTGACGAACTCATGCGTTCTCATTGTTTACTAAATTCAGATATGGCGAACCCATAAATTAACTTATGCGAGACGAGCTCATGCGCTCTCATTGTTTATTAAAATCAATTATGGACCTATGTGTGAAGAGCTCATGCGCTCTCATTGTTTATCAAATTCATTTATGGCGAGCCCATTGATTGGTAACTCACTGATTAAAAATGACGAGCTCATACGTTATGGCTACTTATTAGAGTATGAATGTAGCGAGCTTATAAACCGCTAAACACTTAGCAACATGCTTTAAAGCTCAAATTGAGAGTTGAAAAAGCTCATCCATTCAAATCAATTCAAATCCATTACACGAAGAAGGGAGAGAGAGCCATTACAAAATAAAGACCTAGTCTATACAGCAGCATCTTGTTGGGGATTTTCCTGGGCACTCACTTCCTCAGCTGAATCCTCTTCTTCGATAGCAGGGGTGGAAGGGTTGTCTGACATAAACTTGCCCTTAAGAGAAGAAAGGTCAAGTTGAGGATGCAGCACATCGAGCCTATTAAAAACTTCATTGTAAGCTACCCTCCTCCAATATATACCAAGTTCGTCGTATTTTGCCGTTTCATGAAAGTAAGCAACATAATTGTTAACTGCGACCTCCCTCGCCCCACTCAATTGCTGCTTCAAACTGGCCACCTCAGTTGTCAACTCTCCAACTTGAGCCTTCAGCTCCCCTATTCTCTTTATTAGCAGCCTCCAGGCAATCGAAGCGATCCGCTTAAGGTTGTCAGAGTTCTTTACATGCTTCATCAAAGCATTCACCTTGGCCTTACAAAGGTGGACTTCCTTCTTTAATTCATCATTCTCCTTAACAATTGCATCCACTCTCGACTCTGTCTCGGCCTGCTTAACCTTGAAGGCCTCCATGGCTTCATTGGCTGAAAACGCCTCAGCCTTGGTCCTATTAGCTCCACCTCAGCATCTTCTACATTGGTGAGGTATTCCTTATTGAGGCCCTGCAGTCGCCTCAGTTCTATTTGAACATTTAGAAAGAATCCTTGAGAGCGAGCCTACAAGGCAAGACCCTCCTCCACCATGTCCACCGCGTCACAGGTCTCAGCATATGAAGAATACTTATAGTCCAATATTTGTGGTAGACCCTTGTGACCCCTTGGACCTTGGCGGGGAGCATCTCCATCACTGTGGAGGCAATCTCATCAGACTTTCCCCCTAAGAAGTTCTGAGCCTTTCCCTCAGAAGGGACACTTTTCACCTCCTTGTCCCGCCTCTTCCTTACCAATTTAGCCCCTTCCTCATCCACATCTTCAACCTCCACAATCTTTACGGAGGAAATAGGTTCGGCGTGGATGGGCTGTCGAAGTGATTCCCCAATAGTGATTTGGCGCTTAGAGGGAGGGTTAGGCCCGGTGTTCCTCTATAACACCAACTTCCTCTTAGGGGGCCTCTCCAAAGGAGCCTCCCCTTTCTTCCCTTTTCCTTTTCTCTTTTTCCTTTCTCCCTTCTTATTTGGAGGAGGTGGTGGATTTGTCTTGGAGAGCCGGGCTAGCTTATCCCGTTGGTTTTTATAAGTGGACGACCCAACTTCTCCCAGGCTCCTCAGTTGGAGCAGGTTGGGATTCAATTACTCCTTCTCGTCTTGTTGCCCTATAAACAAATAAAACATTTAGGAAAATTGTAGAAGAAGGTGGTTGATAAGCAAAGAAGTGAATCGCCTTGTTTTACTTTTTGTAGCCATTAGTTGGTGCGTAACGAAGAGGTTTCGCTTGCTGATGACGTTCTTGAAGTACCTCTTCTCCGGGGTAGCTCGTATATTGCCCGGATAATGGCCCACTCAGATAGCTTGAGCTCGAACAAAATGTTAACCGTAGTTTCATAAAGCTCGCGTTAGACAAAAAGCAAAAGGGAGGCCAATACATTAAAGAAATATCACAATAAAAGAAGGCTCAACTCACTATACTCATGGTATTGGGTTGATATGTTGATCTCCGGAACCACATCTCCTTCTATTGTCTGCCAGCGACCCTTGACCTAAAATCAAGATGACTTCCAATTTTTTTTATAGAAGTTGAGGTCCCCCAGATGAAAGGAGAATGTAGGCCCCAGGGATTCATACAATACCACCCATTACTATCACTCCCCCTACTAGAGGCTTGAGGTTGGAAGAGGGTTTGAAAAACGTGTGGAGGCATATCCTTGCTAAGAGTGACCTCTTTCCAAAGAAGGAAGACCCCTTGGTAACTGGCTCCATGCGTTGGCCTACTAGTTGGGTAGGGGCCAAATTATATTGCCTAAGGACATATTTGAAGAAGGGGTGCAGGGACAACCTCATTCCCCCGACCAGAATGGCTTCACGCACTGCCACACACCCCTATTTAAGGAAGCATGCCCTCTCCTCTAGGGTCAGCACGAACATTTCTATGTTATCAGGGATACTATACCTCTCTTGGAAGGTCTCTAACTTACTCTCTTTTATATTTGTTAGCCACAAGAAGGCCCCCATCTAATGCTATAGTCTATGGGACCCTCTGGTATTATCTATGCACTATGAGGACCCCCTATTGCCTCCATGATCCGTTTAGTAGGAATCAATGGAGGAATGCCCGTTTCGGCACAAATTAACGTTATGTTTACCCCAGAAGATCCCTCAGACACATTCTTTTTCGAGGAAGAAGCCATCTAATTCAACAGATAAAAGAAATGCCTCGACAATGTAGATACTTACACAAACTCTAAGACCCAAGATCCGGAATGCTTGGAAATGGGAGAAAACGGAGTTGATCGCAGCAAGCAGCACGAAAATACTAAGGTCGGATGGAATACTTTCAGTACTCGAGGTTTAAAACTTTCGCAAAGTGAAGAAAAGGGAAAAAAATAGGTTTTTTAGACTTTTATATATGCGTGGTGAATGAACCCTCACCGTTGGATCTTCTTCCACTTTAATCTGGGCCATCCACCTGTAGTCTCATTTGTCACATTAATACCAAAGGGCCTTGCCAAAAATTCAAACCAAGGGCTCGGACGAGGTCGTGCTGGAAACGCACCATAAACTTGCGTAGGCCCTGCCAGATGTGAAACATCACCATCATTGCGCATTAAATGCGCACGTAGCTGGAGCTTAGGAAATTTCCACACCACCAAGCTATTTTTATTGGGAATCAACGTGCCCTTCAAATCATTAGAGCATGCCACTTGGCAGGCTTCAGCTATTAAAAGGCTTGACATACACCATAAGGGCCTCGCCTAGCTTCCTCCAACCTTATACATGCTTCAGCTACTAAAAGGGCTCGACATACGCCCCAAGGGCCTCGTCTAGCATCCTCCAGCTTTATCACATGCTTCAGCTACTAAACGGGCTCGACATACGCTCCAAGGGCCTCGACTAGCATCTTCCAGCCTTATCACAGGCTTCAGCTACTAAAGGGGCTCGACACACACCTTAAAGGCCTCGCCTAGCATCTTCCAGCTTTATCACAGGCTTCAGCTATCAAATAGGCTCGCCTTTTTACTTCCAGAGCCTCGCCACATATCCCTCAGCCTCATCGCAAGCTTCAACTAACATACGCCTAGAAAGTCCACGTATCATATAAATAATCATACCTGGACTTCGTGGACTGATGTTACTCATAAGATAAATTAAAGGCCGCACGTGGCACTTATTAAACTACGTGGAGGACAATCTGGGGGCCCCACACCTCACACAACGACGCAGACGACCCTGTTATACAAAAGCAACCCTTTCTCCACGTAGAACGAAACTGAGAACGACCTCATTTCAGCAGACCCCTATGTAGGAACTGGTCCTAGCGAGGCGATTGCAAGATCCTTAACAAATCTTGTGTTGAATGATTGACAAGAGATTTCACTGCTACCTATATAGTCTAATCTTAATTGCCAAGCTAGGACTTGTGGATACGAAAGTGGCCCTAGCATTTAACGCTTTGACTGACTGATGTTCGCGACAAGAAAGGTCGATCGGTCTAATGAGGCCAGTTGCCCTGTCATCCGACGGGCTTCGTTTATCCTACTCAAGTATAAAAGCTTACATTTAGTGTCATTCAGGGAATGATGCAAGTCTAGACTCTCAAAATTATATTCTTGCTACACACTCATTAATTACTGACTCCCAAGTCGACTCCCCTTTTATTAATTGGAGGCTTACGTTAAAAGCTCTCCCACACTCTAAGTTTTTTTCTCTACTGACTTAATTGTCGGAGTGCGTGCGACCAGCCCCATCCAGAGAAGGCCACATGTGGTTAACGATTCATCCAAGTATGCAGGAATTCATCTTGCATGGACATGAGAGGCCTTGAAATCTATTGGTCACATCATTGATACATTTTTTAGGGTCAACAAATTTCAACCATAAGCTTTCAATTATTTTTAAAAAAAAAATAGTAAACAAAAATATCATCATAAGTTATAATTTATCTATAAATAGGCAATAGAATTTGACTAGCACGTAAAATTAAAGTATGAAATGAATTAATAAATTATATAAATTGGGTGTAAGTACTTTTTAATTGGGTAAACTGTTAAGGTCCGTTTGATTGCGAGGTGAAAAATGAGTGGAAAGAAAATGAATTACATGGAATTAAATTGCCTAGGATTTGTTTTATTGTGAATTGTAATTAATTATGTTTGATTGATATAATTTTTCATATGGAAAATGTTAAAATTTTGGTATTCGTTTGACTTTATTTTTCATGAAAATTATCCATTAAAGTGATAATTTTTTTTTAACATTGGTCTAGAATTTGTTCCAATTGCCAAATTTTTTTTAAACCATACCGAATATCATTCGTTTGGCTTTGTTTTGTATGAAAATTGTCAATAAAAGTGATAAATTTTTTTCAATTGTAAAAAAAAAAATGCAAAAGTTGGAAAATCAAAAACTGCGGAAACACAAGGAAAACAAAGTCATTCATTTCAAGGAAAATGAGGCGCATGACATTGCGGCTGTAAAATGAATTCCAATTAAAATAATTGCAAGCAAACATTGAAAACGTTGAAAAAGGGCAAACATTTTCCATGGAAAATGGAAGGTATCAAACAGGGCCTTAGATTTGGTTTTAAATAGTGTTAATCAGGAAAACCTACCATTAAACCGTTTGATTTTTTTAGCCTAATTTGGGAAAAAAAAATATGTTTTAAATAGTATTTTTAGAGAATGTGTGGTTAAAATGTAAAAAAAAAAAAAAAATTTAAATTTACGTGTAAAATATTTTATTATTTGAATGTGTAATTGAAAATGAGTGTGAAAGATAAATTAAATTAAATATCACCTGACGGGGCTGTAAATGGATTGGATATGAACCAGATCTGCTTATATCTGATCTTATAATCCAATAGTTATTTGATTGTTAAATCTATATCCGTTTTGCAATGTTAACAAATATTCGATTCGATAATCTGATCTGAAATTAAAGAAGTTAGGAAAAAAATAATGTTGGAATTAACATTTTATTTATTTATTTATTTTTCCAATTTTCCAATTCTTAAAAAAAATTCAACTTTTTATGTTTTGAATTTAATGACTTTTTATTCTAAATTTTATTTATTAATTTATTTACTTTAGTCACAAATAACATGATATAAAAATATTTTACCCGACTCAAATATTTATAACAAATCGAATCGGATTGACCTATACCCATATTTGATCCATTTAATTAATGAATTATTTGATTAAGATCTTGATCGGGTTATCAGATTAAGATCATGAATCCATCACCCATTAATTTCATTGGATTCGGATCAGATTCAGATCAATTGAAGGCTCTAACGACATGGCTTAGTTTATTGGATTTTAAACAGTTTGATTTGGTTCCATTCAAAGGCTAATCGATAATGGCCACCTGGACTGAATTCGAAAGAATCACGGTGCATGTAAATAGAGATGGCAATGGGGCGGGTCCCGTCCCGTCCCGTCCCGCCCCGCCACTCGCACACCTCGCCCCTCCCCCACGCCCCACCTCAGACGGGGCAGTGCGGGTTCTGGTTCCGGGCACGAGTTTGTCCCGTTTCCTGCCTCGTTTAATTTTTATTTTTTTTCAAAAATTTCTTGTTAACTAATTTTTTTTTTAATTTGTAGTTAATTATTTTTTAATTCTTCACGGGCGGGTTCGGGGCGCTTCGGTACGGGGCACCCCCTCTCCGTCCCGTCCCACCAACTCGTAGGGATGGGGCAACGTCGAGACAAGGCGGGACGAATTTTTTTGCCATCACTACATGTAAAATATAATTTGATAATATTAGTTTACAACGTCACGTTTATTCATTTTAAAAACTATGTTTTAAATCAATGGATCAACATTTCGATTCAGTTTTGACTTTTGGAGTGTTTGATAGAGATTAAAATCGGATTAAAATTAAAAAAATAAATATTATTGTTGACTTTTATTAGACGAGTAGATACAATAACGACTATATTTTCAATTTTAATCGGTTTCAGCTTTAACAAACATGCTCTTGGTGATTTCTTTTAATCCATGGAAATGAGCAGTTTCTCCATTCTTGCCTTGGTCTTCCATTTTCCTGCGTACGGCGTACCTGCGGTTTTGAGCAACACCCACAATGCACTAATCAGTCGCGTTCAGGTGCGATTATTTGCAATTTGATCAACTTGTATACTTGAATTTGGAGAAAATCGGGGATAACCTGACGGTAAAGGAACTCTCTCCTTCGGCAGAATTCTGACATATTTGTGGGTCTTCATGTTCCGAGGGGTATGTTTATGTTTATTGATTGTGAAATATCAAGTGATTTGAAGTTACCTCTGTATTTGGTAGATTCTGTATTTTTAATAATTAACATACATCACTATGATCGGATGAAATCCCTGTGTTTTTCTAAATTAGGTTAACACTCATACACCGAATTAGACTGCGTTTCTGAAGATACATTATTGAAAAACTGATAATTAACATAATCTGATAAGATTGTTTGCACTGGTTCGGGAGTTAAAATTTTGAACTATCATACTTTGTAGTAAACATGTAAATGTGCTGCTACATCATGATAGACTCTGTCTCCAGTAATTCGAATAAGCCATCGACCTGCATTTTAGTTGAGGATCCAATAGTCAGAATCAGGAACATTTTCTAGATTATTTTGAATAAATTGCTGAAACACAGTAGGGAATAGCTCGTTTGATCCATAATTCATAATAAGACCTAAATTATTTGCAAAACGTGTTGATGATTATGGAAGCTAAAGAGATCACTTTTATGAAACTGATTACTATATTTAGTTGATCAAGTATTTCCAGTGCATTAAGACATGCAGTCCAACCCAGCTTCCTACAAAATGGCAATGGATATTGATTTATTAATGGAGATTGCACGGATTGCTATCTGTTGCTTTGAAGACACAATTTACCTCAACATTTGAAATCTAAATTAGTGAACTTTGCAGGACATTCTGCACTCTAATATTCCTTTTGCTATCTAGGTGCCTCGTATGTATGGTTTTAACTATTTGGATATATACAAGAGGAGAAGCAAATGAATTTCATGGGATTGTAGGTGGATTGTTGCAATTGAAGGTGGCTAATCGGAGTCAGCTATTTATCATTTGATTTAGTGTGAAATATTGGAGTAATATGTTGGCATGTTAGGTACTGTTCGTTAATCATGAAAATGTTGGAGTGACATCTGTTAATCTCAAATTTAAAATTTAGTTCTGTCCCTAATTACAACTTAAAAATTTTAACCTAGCAATCATAAAATTATTTTAACTAATCACCTATTCATTTTATATAAGAAATTGCAAAACTCTGAAAAATATGTGCCCTAAATCTTGAGATTTTCTTAGATCTCTGCATTTAAACAGTTAAGCAACCATTTCAGCAGAATGCCTTTTACATCTGGAAAGCAAACTCACCATTTCTCTTCTCCCCCTTCTCTGTGCTCCTGTGGACGAAATAAAATATTATCTTATTTGATTTAGCATTGATTCAGTACTTTGTATTTATAGCTAGCACTGATTTAGTATTTTTTATTTATAGCTGATATGATTCTTTCCCTGTGAATTTGATATTTTAGGATAAATATCCCTGATTTTTTGGACTTTATTTTATTCCATTGTAACCTATTTACAGGGTTGTATTATTCTTGAGTTAACACATACAGAAATTTATCTCATCTCTAACTTTTTATATGGTATCAGAGCTTAAGGGCTAAAAAAAAATAAAAACCTCTGTGGCTGAAAATGAGACAGCCATATCACCCTGTGATAACTCCGAGTCTGCAACTTCCGGCCAGTCCCAAGCTGAAAGAAATTTCACTCCTGTTGCCTCTCTCCATATTACAGCCCACAAACTAGATGGAAAAAATTACCTGCAGTGGGCACAATCAGTCAAGATAGTTATTTGTGGTCGTGGCAAACTGGGCTACATCACCGGTGGGCTTCCTACTCCAAGCCCAACTAACTCGTCGTACAAAACATGGCAGGTTGAGAATTCTATTGTTCTCGCCTGGCTTATTAATTCGATGGACCAGAAGATAAGCCGTCTTTATCTCTGGTTCAAAATAGCGAAGGAAGTTTGGGATGCTGCTAAATGGATGTACTCTGATCTCGGGAATGTTTCTCAGATTTTTGAAATTCGTTCAAAATTGAAGGAAATGAATCAGGGTTCGAATTCTGTGACCCAATATTTTTCTAACCTCCACGACCTTTGGCAAGAACTGGATTTATTCTTCGAAGATAATTCTACATGTGCTGAGTGTAGAGGCACAATCTTGAAAGGAAATGTTCTTTGACTTCCTTGCTGACCTCAATCAAAATCTGGACGAGGTACGAGCCCGAATGGTGGCACGGGATCCTTTTCCCTCTACAGAAGATGCATTTGCAGAAGTTCGGCGTGAAGAAGCCAGTCGGAAGGTAATGCTAACCGATGTTCTGCCAGTGCTTCCATTTACTCCAGAAGGGTCTGCCTTAGTGTCGAAAAAATCCTTTTCAAATGGGCCGCATCATTCTGATTAGCGCACAAATAGGCGACCATGGTGTGATCACTGTAATTGTCATGGCATGGGCACACTCGAGATAAGTGCTGGGATATTCACGGGAAACCAGCAAATTGGCAACCTAGAAAAAGGAAGGATGGGCGTGCCTATCAAACTCAATTTGACCAAGATAAAACTGTTAACTCAGGTCCTACTCTTCCATTCAGCAAGGAAAAGGTTGAACAACTATGTTGTCTGACTGTCTCCTCAATCAGCCATCTATCAATTTCTCTCAAGTTAATCCCTCGTCAGGCTCCACTGTTGGGTCATGCTCAGTAGCTCAATCTGGTAAACCCCATTCAGCCTTAAATTCGTTCACTCATTCTAAGAACCCTTGGATCATTGATTCAGGAGCCTCCAATCATATGACAAGTTACTCTAACCTTTTTTACTCTTGTATTCCTTGTTCTAATCATATCAGTGTTAAAATTGCTGATGGATCTTTAACTTCAATTGCTGGAATTGGTAATATTGTCCCAGAATCTAGTTCTTAAATCTGTCTGTTCCTGCCTTAAAATGCAACCTGATATCTGTTAGTACAATTACTCGTGACAATCACTGTGTTGCTAAATTATTGCCTCTATCATGTCAATTTTAGGAACTACTATCGGGGAAGGCGATTTGCAGTGCTAGAGTTCATGATGGTCTTTATCACTTTGATGGTGATCAACCAAAGAGTCAACAAACTTTGGTTTCTGGTGTTGCTTCTATGTCTGTTTCTAGTAATATGGAAATAATGTTATGGCATCATAGAATTGGCCATCCTAGTTTTTCATATTTGAAGCATTTGTTCCCATCTTTATTTAATAATAAAAATTCTATTCCATTTGAATGTGAAATTTGCCAACTTGCCAAACACGCTCGTACCTTATTTTCTCCAAAACCATACATGTCATCCACACCATTCTCTTTAATCCATAGTGACATATGGGAACCATCCAAAATCACCACTTCTCATGGAAAAAAATGGTTCATTACATTAATTGATGATCACACACGCACTACTTGGGTTTATCTACTTAGGGAAAAATTTGAAACCAGTTAAATATTTAAGATTTTTCATAAAATGATTCAAACCCAATTTCAAACTCATATTCGAACTCTTAGAACCGATAACGGAAAATAATATTTCAATTCCATTCTAGGCGATTATTCGTTGGAAAATGGGATTATGCATCAAAGTTCGTTTCTTAAAACCCTACAACAAAATAGAGTGTCTGAAAGAAAAAATCGTGATTTGTCGAAAGTAGCCCGTGCACTTATGTTTACCATGAATGTGCTAAAATATTTATAGGGAGATGCCGTATTAATAGCTACCTATCTCATAAACCGCTTACCTAACTGTATCATAAACTTTGAAACTATTCTGTCTGTTCTCACCAAAAACTACCCCACAAGTCTCTACATCTAATGCTCTTCCCCTCAAAACTTTAGGATGTACAACCTTTGTCCATATTCATTCCCACAATAGAAATAAACTTGATTCCCGAGCTCAAAAAACCATCTTCATTGGCTACTCACCAACTCAAAAAGGTTATCATTGCTATTACCTACAAAACAAGAAAATCCTACTCATAGTTAAGAAGTTGAACCGATGGTAGATCCTCACTTGCCAAATGAGTCGGGTAAACCTAGTCCCAATCTTGATCCAGATGTACCAATAGCTCTCAGAAAGGATGTTAGGTCTTGTACTCAACATCCTATTTCTAAGTTTGTCTCCTATTCAAATCTATCACCTTCATTCCATGCCTTTACCTCGAATATTTCTAGTGTGATAATTCCCAGGTCTATTGAGGAGGCATTTTCTGTCCCTGAATGGAAACCTGCAGTTTTTGAAGAAATGCGTGCTCTCCAACAAAACAATACGGGGAGTTTGGTGGAATTTTCACAAGAAAAAAATATTGTAGGATGCAAATGGGTGTTCACAATAAAGTATAAGGCTGGCGGTTTTGTGGAGAGACACAAGGCACATCTAGTGGCCAAAGGATTTACTCAAACATATGGGATTGACTATACTAAAACCTTCTCTCCTTCGCAAAACTCAATACCATCCGAATTCTACTCTCATTGGCAGCTAATTCAGATTGGTCCCTACATCAACTTGATGTAAAAAAATGCATTTCTAAATGGGGAGCTTGAAGAAGAGGTTTATATGTGTCAACCTCCGGGTTTTGAAGAAGATTTAGGGAGTCAAATTGTTTGTAAACTCAACAAGTCTCTCTATGATTTAAAACAATCCCCGCGTGCTTGGTTCGACCATTTCTCGAAGGTAATCAAGAATTATGGTTATACTCGAGGACAATTTGATCACACCCTGTTTGTCAAACACTCTAAAAAGGAGTAGATAACCATCCTAATCGTGTATGTTGATGATATCATTTTCACTGGAAATGATAGTGAAGAGATGGAAAAAATCAAACAAATTATGTTAAAAGAATTCGAAGTTAAAGATCTTGGAGTATTGAAATACTATCTGGGAATGGAATTCACAAGGAGTAAAAAGGGTATTCCCGTATTTCTGTCTCTTAAAGGAAATATATCTTAGATTTTTTTAGAAGAAACTGGCATGATGGGATGTAAACCGAGTAAAACTCCAATTGAACTGGGTAATAGTGTAAAAATGCTTGAAGGAGGACCAGTCGATAAAGGAAACTATCAACACCTTGTTGGAAAGCTCATCTATCTTTCACATACAAGACCAGACATATCGTATGTAGTGAGTTTAGTAAGCCAATATATGCATGCACCATGTCAAGGTCATCTCAATGTTGTATATAGAATCTTGAGATATTTAAAGCAAATACCAGGAAAAGGTCTATTTTTTGCAAAGACTGATGATCGAAAAGTATTTTTTATTTATAGCTAATAGACATTTTATCAAAGAGAAACTTGATGAAGATATTATTAGCATTGAGTATGTGCCAACATCACACCAACTAGCCGATATTCTCACAAAAGGACTAACTGAACAAACTCTTGATTTCCTTGTAGGCAAGCTTCGTCTCATCAGATTTAGCATTGATTTAGTGCTTTGTATTTGTAGCTAGCATTGATTTAGTAGGGGAAGTGTGGACGAAATCAAATACTATCTTATTTGATTTAGCATTGATTTAGTACTTTGTATTTATAGCTAGCATTGATTTAGTATTTTTTATTTATAGCTTATAGGATTCTTTCCCTGTGAATTTGATATTTTAAGATAAATATCCCTGATTTTTTGGACTTTATTTTATTCCATTGTAACCTAAAGGGCTGTATTATTCTTGAGTTAATAAATATAGAAATTATCTCATCTCTGACTTTTTATGGCCCCAAAAAGAAAAATCTATCAATTGATGAATAGTGTTTTTTTATTCTAATTTTATTGTCTTGGTCTTGTCTTGCATAATGGACAATTGATCAGGTTTATGATTGTGATGCTAGAGTTAATAATTACTGGATTAGGGAACTCTGATAGTAATATAACTATAAAGATTTACCCTTTTCTAAATTAGCATGACTTATTAACTAATAATGCTAAACATGTGCATAAGATTTTCGTCTCATCAAACAAATTATTTATTCCAAACGCAGCATGGACTTGCTGGACATATATACTAGAGTAACAAATCAAACACTCCTGAAACCTATGTACATAGTACTCTATTAGGTAGTCTTCAAAGCCCAGTCTTCATCAGCTCATTTGCACTATCATCTTTAGTTGGGTACAACTGTTCCAACGCATCCAAGTCCGACTACAAAAAAGGCCACTGCCTGCAGTAGTAGATAGATATAGAAATGATTGTTCCCATAGAACATGTTATACACAGCACAATGCAGCAAGAACATCCCTATTACAAGCTCCAAGATGTGGATCCTGTTTTAAAATTAAAATGCTCAGGTTAGTGCACAACAATGTCAAGGGACATTCTAAATGATGATTACTCCATTTGTAGATTTAATGTTTGATGCATAAAAGATTCTACTGGTTATTCCTCCAGAAAATAATAGAAGTTTTAACATGGTGGGTATGTATCTGTCGGGGAATTTGAGTGTTTGTATACCTTAATGATCTAAAAGACATCATGTTTTTATGTATAGAATGATTGACCTTTCCAATTTCAATCACCAAACGTTTACTGATCAACAGTATTATGAAATGGTGAGTATGAAGCACATACTGGACATTATACCTTTCTCTTATGCGTGATCGTGGCCTCCTTGCTGCATTGGCACTGAACTTTTGCTTCATCATATTGCCCAGCTTCTCTGTTACTATCCACTCATTAACTCTGTTGGCTTCAACGAGCCCTATAATAGCTGCTTTGGATCTATGTAGTGACATAACATTCTCGAATAATATCCAAAAGACGAGAAGATGTAAAGATCTGTGACAAAGTAAGTGGGACTTCAAATTAATTATTCTTGGGAGATTTGTGAAAAATAGAAGAATAGAAAATTGTATTTGGCTTATCTGGACTGCATGCCTTATAGTGGTAATTGCATTGAGAATGGTTATGCATGCTGGAAGATAAATTGCTAGTGGCCTCGGGAGTTGAACTTCTGGAACTAATATAGTCGCAGGTATTACAATGCAGTAAAAGAAAAATGTGACCCAGTGCGCGATGATCTTTCTTACGAAGAAGAATGCATATATCACGTGCCATTTCTTATACAGTGATACACGCTGCAAAGATCAGGAAGGAAGTCATACCACTAGTTTATTGCTGATGGTAAAAGGAAGCAATTATAGATTTAATACCTCGCAGGTGAGAATTTCTACAAACATCTTTCTGAAAAGATTAGCCGGTCCACATGACCAGCGATGTTGTTGATATCTGTACGCCTTAAACGTACTTGGTAGTTCATTTTTTACCTGATGGAAGGTAAATTGTGTTCAACTTAGTGGAATCTTTATGATACACTTCAAATAGTGTATCATAGTGAAAGTTTAGATGCTTACTTCGAGGTCACCCACAAAGAGGAATTTCCAGCCCTTGAGACCAGCTCTGACAGCAAGGTCCATGTCCTCTACTGTGGTTCTATCTTTCCACCCTCCTGCATCATTTATTGCTCGGATCCTCCAAACACCAGCAGTTCCTGCAATTCATGTCAAACATCTTGTCGGTTACTTGTTGGCAACAAATGAATTTTTATAAAGAGAAACATGATATGCTGATAACCATTGAATCCAAAGAACGAGCATGTTGAGGAGCCCACTTCTTGTTCTACACTGAAGTGATAGTCTAATGACATCTGTTGAAGCCGAGTCATCATACACTCATCTGCATTCACTGCAAAAATAAATTTATTGTCAATACCTTGAAAACATGCAAAAAATTTTAGAGCAACTGAAGCTGTCATGAGGGATATCCACTTTAGTTTACTTTGCCCCCTGTTTGGCCCATTTTTTAAAACTCATTTTCAACCACACATTTTATGCGACCACAATTTTTATCAACTTTTTAACCACATATTTTATCAACTTTTATCAAAATCTATTAAAAGTGTGATTTTTAGCCAAACCAAATGGGGGCTTTATTTTCATTTCAAATTTAGAGTTGCATATTAACTAAACCAATTACCTTCTGTCTTTTTCACTATAATCTTCATTTTGTGGGATATGGCATAATTTCACTATTGAAGCAACTGGTCAATCTAGTTAGACGGATCTTCAACTATAATATATATAGTACTGTAATAGGCCTTACCAAATTTCCATCTTGCCTGAACCAAGCCGAGTTCTGGGTTTTCAAGTAGGTAGGGGATAGTCCTCCAGAGAAAATCTTCCTCAGGCTGGAAGTCTGCATCAAAGATCACAACAAAATCACAATCTTCAACATAATCCTTTTTTAAGCCATCTCGAAGAGCACCAGCCTTGTAACCATTCCTGTTGTTCCTTGTCTCATACTTAACATTCACGCCTTTCTTAATCCATTTTCGACACTCCAATTCCACCATTGCCTGCATATATATTCTACAGAATCATTGCACTGTGACATGATTTTACTAGAATTTATAAGATTACATTTGGTTGAAAAGGATACCCTTAAGGCTTCATTGGTGGAGTCATCAAGAACTTGCACAATGAGTCGATCTGATGGCCAAGAAAGCCCACATACAGCTCCAATGGAAAGCTTGTAAACCTAGGCGTAAAATAAGATTTTGAATTTATTCACTCATATCGAGTTTAAATTTTTTGAAATAGAAAATAAATCTTTCCTCTATTCTTTAAGTTTAATATCTGCTTAAGTATGAGCTCTCATACAACTATACAAGTTCTCACATGATTGATAGTGTGTTGGATGATGTACCCCAAATGTTTGCCCACTGTGAGAAATGGACAATAGTGTTGTGCCTTGATGAAAAACTATCATGAATTCATGTTTATTTCATTTAATTTGCTTCTTTTCTTTTTTTTTGTGTGAAGCTTTCGGGTGGATACACATATTTTCTCTCTTTTATATACATTGATATCAGAGACATGAATATTGGGGATAAATCAATGCAGACCAACAACTTAGGTTGTGTTAGACGGTCTTTTATAGGACTTATCTGTTCCTTATCTGGCCAGTGTTTTAGTGGTAAAACCTACCTTAAAAGGGAGTCATAAGTAAGCTGGAATTACATTGTACTAAATTGACAAATGATATGCATTACCAGTTATTAATGTGGTTTAAATGTTGACAACAGCGATCATATTGATGAACTATGTTGTGTCATCAAAGTAATGTTCAATGTCCATTTGGAAACTTCATTGCTTAAACATAAATGAAACTTTCCTACCGGATATATACTACCTTATGATAGAGGGCGAGACAAAAATTTATGCATGAGAGTTGAAAGTTAGGAGGAAGGGGAAGCAATTATATTTAAAATTTACTAAGCATGCATGACACTGGATTAATGATAAACTAAAAAGAGAAATAGGCGACATTTATTTTAATCTCGTTCATTTATCTAAATAAGGATTATTAAACTTCTTGTAGAAAAAATGCTTAAATCTTGTTGATAAAGCTTTCTTTCATCGTTGTTTCTTCTTCAGCAAGAAGTACGATGACTCACGGCCACTCAGACATGCATAGAGAGAAGTTTTGAAGGTACTTTTCTGTGATTTGTCAAAAATGATATTTGTCTTTTAACTTTTTAAGTATCTAATTAATTTCTGATTTTCACCAGGCATATTTCAGACACTCATTTTTAGCTTTTAAATTCTATCTAATTCTTTTGGAAGGAAATATTCTTTTTTTTTATTATTTTTAAAATTGAAAGTTGATCAAAAAAAGTAAAGGGCGTATGAATTGCTATCCACCTTTAATAGTATGTATGTTCATGACTGAATAAATTTTGACCTGAAAGCTGTAAGATGTTAGTATCAAAAGCACTATTGGGGCATGCCACTTGGATCTTTATTTGCCCATCTGAAATGATAAATGAATGCAGAATTTGTATGCTTCTGTAGACGTGTTCTATGTGCTTGATGCACATTTATGCCTAAAAGAAAGTATACATGGATACTAGAATTGCTGAAGATATTCTAGCGTTTACCTCTTTTTCGTTGAACATAGGGATTTGAACCAACACTGTAGGGTAGTTCTTGTTTCTATCTAGGTCTTCTTTTATGCTGTCTAGCTGGTACTTGGTGTATCTTTTCTTCCCAAAAAAATGGACAAAAGCAATCACAATTGCCATGTAAACCCGTTCGATGAAAAGCATAGCAGACATCGCTATGCATAAATAAACTGCAACACGTAGAATAGGTGCAATGATTGGCACTCGTATACTCTCCCAAAGATTGCTGAGACTTCTTGTTGCATCATAGATCTCATTCACATCTGGATCTTGGAAAACTATGTGTCTCATGGTGAAGATTGAGGATGAAATAAAGGAGAATGAAAATAATTTAGAGTCACACAAGAGAGTACTTATGAATTGAGTGAAATGCACAGATGCAGAAAGCAGTCACCATGCTTCAGGCATTTTAAGTTTTTGCTTTAAATAGGCATAGGGAAACACATAGGTGTAAATAAGGACAAAATGTGGGGTTTAGGTGGAAGAATATAGAGGTGTGAGTAATCCACAAAAATGAATCTTCTTCGTTATGAGAGACACACGGTCTACATGCACGTTATGTTGCTGCAACGTATCAGTTGCTAGCTGGAATTCTGGCTTTTCCTGCCGATTCGGTTAAAGGATGAAAGTTAAATAATGCAGGTAAAAGATCGTTGTCAATTTTGTTAGTTGTTTGGGCAATGTCATTAAGGCAGAAAGTTGCACTTTTAGATTTACCTTTCACGTGCATTTGAGATGCGCCTCCCTATATTTTCTCTAGCATGCCAGAAAAGTTGAGTTTCAACCTTCGGTGGACTTTCCTTATTTTTTAAAATAATTTAATAACATCATATTGGCATTTAGTATGATCTATCATTTACTCAAGGCCTATTTGGGACAAATTTTAATCTGATTTTAATATAAGTCAAAGTCAAACAATCAATATCAACCACATCTTTCATAGTCCCACATCTTTTAAATCATGCATTTCAAAAACTTCTATCACAATCTACTTAAAATCTGATTTTAATTTACACCAAACACCCTCTTAGTCTTCACTATTTTACTCTTGGAATAAATTAATTAATAAATCAAGGAGTAGAAGGAGAAGAAGAGTAAAATGAAAATAATGGATTCCAAATTTTGCTTTGATATAAAAAATTTCAGGGAAGTAATTAGAATGGCAAAAGATGTTTAGCTTATATTCATGTGTTGTTCTTTTATATATGCTTGCCAAAACATGATTATTTAGTGTAGAAAGGTGACCCTGCACACATTTCATAATCTCTGACAAACATGCATCCTTTTTAATCTTTTGAACATATGCATGATTGGAGTAAATGAATAATCTCCCAAATCACGCATATAACTATAATGTAACTTAAGGAGGTAAATGCTTACTTTCGTTTATTATAAATCTAATAAAGTTCTATAGAGCTTGTTAGGGATGTGAAAAAAATAGTTAATTAGTGATCATTGTCGAAAGATTTGGATTAACAGCTATAATGTCCGTGAGTCTTTGGCACTCTGATATCAGCTAGGATTTTATTACTGCACCATTGATAATTATGCATTTATTGCTGCCGTTGTAATCCTTTAGATTGATATTAAAGGTGAAGGAGTTGATGCTGTTATCTTGCTGTAACTCCTAATATGTTCTGATTTTTCTTAAAATCTCCTTTTTTGTGTGATATTATATTTCACACATGAGATATTTTAGTTATTAATACATCCATTCTCTGAATTTATTTGTTCGTTATATGTACTGCTCTACTATTCCCGCAAAGTAGTAAATATGCCCACAGGAAGTTTGAATTCTTAAATGCAACATACAGTGCTTCCTCTCTCTATCTCGAAGGCGACCTTGCGCACTTGAACATTTTCATGCATATTTATCAAAATAACACACGTAGTTCTTGGTGTTTTAACTACAAGTTTTAGATGGTAGTTTAGTGGACATTAACATGTGCCTATAAATACTGAACTAGAAGCCATTGTTTAGTCCAATAATATGGGCCCTATGCATACAAATTATAACTCCTTTCTTTCTTTTTTAGTATATAATACTCTGACGTTGTTAAATTTGTAGAATTCTTCATAGAAGCTGACACCAAATTATAATTATTATAATCATTTGTAGCCTTGTTGAGAGAAAATGACTTCACGTGAATGATAAAATGAATAGTTGCCTTTGGATGCAATCAGATACCTACTTCAATAACGCAAATATTTTTTTGAAACATTTTAACTGAAGCACGATGAAACCTCAAATGATAAGCAGCTAAGTTGCACGAACATTGACATGTCATGTCAGATATTTGCCCGAGGAATGCTCATAGGTCCGAGAAGTGTCGATGTCCGATACAACACTTTGTACATGGGCATGCGTCCTAGTAAGTGTGTCCATGCATCATAGAATTACGGGAAAGAAAATTCCTGCATCCATGACATATTAGGTGCGAAAAATAACTACAAACATATTTTATGTTATGGTCTTTATGAAACAGGAAGAATGGATCATAATGTCATCTTTACAAAATCTTCTGTACCCCCTATCAACAGAAAAAAAAATGAAAAGAATAAAGAAAAAGGGGAAGAAAACCTATTCTCTAGTCTTAGTATTGAACATGAAAGGACATAACTACCTCCTGTGTTGAACAAAAAATATGAAGAACTTAACAAAATAACTGATGTTTGCTGCTCATGCTCTGGGATATCAAATATCCTTGTCGTGAACTTTGGAAGGAGAAAGTATAGTATATTGATAGATAACCAAAACTATATACAAGGATAAAAACTTTACAAAGTTACATCTAAGTCCCTAACATTTACAAAGACACAAGTTGGTATATATTTCAACTCTCCCCCTCAAGTTGGTGCATAGATATCACACATGCCCAACTTGGATAGCATTGTATAGAATGAACCACTAGCAACTCCATGTGTCATTATATCAGCCAGTTGTTCCGCCCTCTTGATGTATGGAACCTCTATAATTTTGGAGTCAAGATTATCTTTGATGTAGTTCCTATCAAGTTCCACATGCTTTGTTCTATCATGTTGCACGGGGTTGTTTGCAATTTTGATGGCAGCAGTGTTGTCACAGAAAAGTAACATAGGCTTATCCGGACCAAAGCCAAGTTCACTAAGGAGAAGTTTTAGCCATGTAAGTTCGGTAGTCGCATGATGCAATGCACGATATTCCGCCTCAGCACTGGATAATGAAACCACATTCTGTTTCTTACTCCTCCAAGTCACAAGATTGCCCCCAACAAACGAAACATATCCTGATGTGGATTTTCTGTCCAATCTCGATCCAGCAAAATCAGAATCCGTATACCCCATAATATCTAAATGGCCCCACTTTGAATACATAATGCCCTTGCCTGGCGAGGACTTCAAATATGCCAATATCCGATTAACTGCACTCATATGCTGCTCACTGGGATTATGCATGAATTGACTCACAACGCTAACTGCATATGACAAATCAGGTCTTGTGTGCATTAGATATATCAACTTCCCCACCAATCTCTGATATCTCTCTTTGTTTGTGGGAATCTGATCAGGATAAATAGATAAGCCATGGTTTACCTCAATGGGTGTGTCGACAGGGACACAAGCTGACATACCAGTTTCGGCTAAGAGGTCAAGGACGTACTTGCGTTGAGATAAGATAAGTCCTTGCTTGGACCGTGATACCTCAATGCCCAAGAAATACTTCAAAGTACCCAAGTCCTTCATTTCGAACTCCTTTGTCAAATGGCTTCGGAGTTTCTCAATCTCACTGGGATTACTGCCAGTAACAATCATATCATCCACATACACAATAAGCATAGTAATATTGTGACCATCTCTCTTATAAAATAAAGTGTAATCGGCCGAGGCCTGTTTAAAACCATACTTTTTCATTAAACAACTCAGTCTTCCAAACCACGCTCTTGGTGATTGTTTTAGCCCATACAGAGCTTTCTTCAACTTACACACATTACCCCCTGGAGGGGTGAAACCGGGAGGAGGATCCATATACACTTCCTCTGTCAGATCACCGTGGAGGAATGCATTTTTAACATCAAATTGTCTCAATGGCCATTCAAGATTGACTGCTAGAGATAGGATGACTCTAACAGTATTCATTTTGGCTACTGGAGCAAATGTTTCCTGATAATCAATCCCATAAGTCTGTGTGTACCCTTTGGCAACCAATCTAGCTTTATACCTATCCACAGTTCCATCTGATCTGTATTTCAACGAGTACACCCACTTGCATCCCACAGTCTTTTTCCCTGGTGGTAATAAGGCCATCTCCCAAGTAAAGTTCTTTTGGAGAGCATTCATTTCTTCTACCATAGCGGATTTCCACTTAGGTTGATCAAGAGCTTCCTGAAAATGATTAGGAATAGACACAGAAGATAGTTGGAGGGCAAAAGTCAAATTAGTTTTAGATAAGCGGTGGTACGAGATATAATCAGAGATGGGAAAGATTGCATTGGAGGAAGATTTCGAAAAACCAAACCTATCAGGCTTATTATGGACTCGAAGAGGATATCTCCTATCCTGAGTATCAGTAATGTCTAAAGCTGCAGGATTAGAATCAGAAACAGAGATAGGAGTAGAGGGGGTAAGCAAAGTAGGTACCTCATTTTCAATCTCTGAAGAATCAGATGGCACTGTAGTATCAACCGGAGGGTTATCAGGGTCTGAAGAGGGTAATATAGGAGTGCAAGCATTGTCTGAGTTTCTCCTTGTATAACACTTTTGAAACAAGCGAGGTGATCTATCATCCTCAACTCGATATTCACTTTGAGATTCAACTTGGGATTCTCCCTCTTTTCCAGAATTCCACACTTTCTTTTCATTTAACCACACTCTTTCCTCTTCCTTACTACTAATCTCCCCCTGAAGAGGAACTAGCGACACATCTTTAGAAAAAAAAGATTCTGATTCACAAAATTCCACATCCATAGAAACATGGTACTTTCCCGTAGGGGGATGAAAGCATTTGTAGCCTTTCTGGGAGCTTGAGTAGCCAAGGAAGACACATTTCAAGGCACGAGGATCAAATTTATCTCTAAGATGAGAATGCACATGGACATAACATACACAACCAAAAGTTTTAGGACAGATACTTAAAGCAGAGGCAATAGAGTGAAACTGAGACAACATTTTTAAAGGAGTTTTAAAGTCAATAATGCGAGAAGGTATGCGATTTATAAGAAAGACCGCAGTCATCACAGCCTCAGCCCAAAAACGTTTTGGGACACGCATAGTAAAGCATAAAACCCGAGCTACTTCAAGAATGTGTCTATTTTTTCGTTCTGCGATGCCATTTTGTTGGGGTGTGTAAGCACAAGTGGTTTGATGAAGAATGCCGTGAGTTGAGAAGAAGTTGCCCAAGGTTTGATTTACAAACTCACGACCATTGTCAGAATGAATAACTTTAACCCGTGTATGAAATTGTGTCTCAATCATTTTTGAGAATTCTGGAATGACATGCACTACTTCACCCTTAGATTTTAACAAATATACCCAACACACTCTGGTACAATCATCAATGAAAGAGACAAAATATTTATGACCTGTAATAGAGGGAGTCGAGAAAGGCCCCCAAACATCAGTATGAACACAAGTAAAAGGAACAACACTTTTATTAAAACTTACTTTGAAAGGTACACGATGATTTTTGGCAAAAATACATTGTTCACATCGCATACTAGAACTAGAAATGTTTTTAAACAGTTCTGGGAACAAGTGTTCTAAATAAGGAAATGAGGGATGGCCTAATCGACAATGCCACAAAAGAATTCTATCCATGGGAGAGGATTTACTAACGGCTTGAAGACCGTGACTATCCCTAGTTTGCAAGCCCCTTGTTCCTTCCAAAAAATACAACCCTCCTTTTTCTCTACCAGTGCCAATCGTCATCTTCGTTCGATTGTCCTGAAATACACAATTAGTAGGTGAGAAGATGACAGAGCAATCAAGATGCTTTGTAATTTTACTAATAGATAAGAGATTAGTAGAAAATGTAGGTGCAAGTAAAACGGATGAAAGAGAGAAGGAAGGTGAAAACAAGACATTTCCGGCCCCTGTAATTTTGACAGGAGTCCCATTAGCCATTTGAACAGACTGAACAGGTGAAGTAGTCAAGGAATCAAATGTAGAGGGGTTACAGGTAAAATGATCGGTAGCTCCAGAATCAATAACCCAAAAATCAGATACGGTAGAAGTAGATTGCAACCCAAAACTACCTTCCCCGGGAGATGAACGAGCAACATTGGAGACAATAGGTGTAGGTGAATGAGTAGAAGCAGCGGGTGAATGCGTAGCCTGAGGGTACCTTCCACCCTTTCTCTCTGTCCTCTTTGCTAAATACCAATCCGGGTAACCATGTTTCTTGAAACATTTGTCAGCAGTATGCCCTTTAAGGTGACAGAATGAGCAAGTTTCAGTAGACTGAATAGGGGCTCGTGATCGAGGAACAAGCCCTTTTGCCACTAATGCAGATGTCTCAGAATGGTTTTCGGCTCCCATAGTGAGTTGCCTCTGTTCCTCACGACGAACAATCGAGAACACCTCTTCCAAGCTAGGAAGGGGTTTAGTAGCCAAAATACGACTACGCACTTGATCCAAACCATGATCTAGTCCCGCAAGAAACATATAAATTCTGTCTTCAGCACACCTTACTTTTAACGCATCAACATCCACAGCACATTTCATAGGATTGGGTCTGCGATAGTCAAGTTCCAAGAAAATAGAATTCATTTCAGTATAGTATGTGACAAGAGGCCGCCCCTCTTGTCGCAGTTGAAAGGACTTTTTCATAAGTTCATACACTTGTGACGAATCAGAAACATCAAGATAACTTCTCTTAATTGCATCCCACACATCTTTAGCTGTGTCAAACTGAACAAAATGAGCCACAAGAGCATCTGTCATAGAATTGATAAGCCAAGACTTAACGATAGCGTCATCTGCCACCCATTCACCATAGTTACTATCATCCTCTTTAGGTATAGTTAGTTCACCAAAAATATGAGCCCTTTTCTTCCGGCCAGTAATGTGCATTTCCAGCAATTTTGACCAAACACGATAATTAGTACCATCTAACTTGATGTGAATTGGAGATGATGTCTCATGAATTAATGATGTAACCACTTTGTTCTCCATCATTTTTTCTCAAGAATAGTTTTGAAAAACACAGCAGAGAACACTTCAAAAAATCAGATAATCCAATCTCTTAACAACAAGGTACATAAGTGATCAAGAAATAAGCTGGGAAAGGCAGAAAATACCCAGGAGAGGTAAGAAGTGAGCTGGAAACCGGGAAAAGTTGGCAAACCGTGAGAAGCTACCGGAATAGAGAGAAAAACCCGGCGCCACGTCAGCGCCGGAGCTGCGCAGGAGTCGTCCGACAATGGGTAGTCGAGAGCCGGGTCGAAAAAGAGGTCGCAGACCGAAGAAACCGAAAAACCCGTGCACCTAGGGTTCGCGAACAGTGTTTGGGTGCTGTTCGGACACAGTAGGGGCTACACCGGAGGTCGTCGGTGCCTAGGTAACCGGGGAAAACCGCCGACGTCGCCGGCAATAGTGTCCGGCAGGTTTAATTAAGCCAAAGCTCTGATACCATGTCGTGAACTTTGGAAGGAGAAAGTATAGTATATTGATAGATAACCAAAACTATATACAAGGATAAAAACTTTACAAAGTTACATCTAAGTCCCTAACATTTACAAAGACATAAGTTGGTATATATTTCAACTATCCTTATTTTATAAAATGAACTAGGAAAGTTTGATATCCTTAAGCACATTCCTTGAACATAGAAATCAATCTATGCATAATAATTGATTGTCATTATCTTCATGTAAAAGCGGACATCTTTAGCTTCATCTTTGACTCAAAACAATTCATTAATAAATGTCTGCATTCATGAATAATTTGTTCGCAAATCAATGGTGGTAGTACAAGAAAAGTAGCAATATCGGGGAGAATCTATAGCAATGATTGAGCTTCCGAAGGAATAAAAAATGTAATAAAAGGCTGAGGGCCATCTTGACATTAGCATCATATATTCATAAATGTCACGTCATTTAGACTTTTGTTTCCCCAGTCATAAATGATAATGAAAATCGGTAAAAGATCTATTACTAATTTGATCTATTTACAGCGTGATTGTGGTTCAGTTTAAAAAGCCAGAGAATGATTTGATCTATTTACAGTGAGGTATGAGGTTGAGGTCATGAAATCAATTTTCAACTGAGAGAATAGGATGTATACTTCCTGAAGTGCATCCCTTGTCTCATACATTATGGGGATGGTGAGACAATGTATTTTACATGTCAGATAGGCTTATGAGATTTATCACACAAAGCGCAACAGCTAGGCGTTTTAAAATATTACAGGTCATGAATTCTACCTGAAATTTTGCATTCACTATTTGACACTCTCTATTTCAGTTAAGAATAATAATTTGAACTTGAACAAGTGAACAATAAAATTTATAACTTACATTTAGCCCATGATTGGGCTCCATTTTTTTAAAAAAATTATTTTTTCAAAACTCATTTTCAACCACACATCCTTCCATAAAATAATGTTACACGTAAACATAAAACGTTTCCTTTTTCACTTTCTCCAAAAAATTACTATTTCAAAATATATTTTCCCCCAAAATTTCATTTTAATGAAACCCAAACAAGAGCTTAGTATATGCTAAATTTTCCATTTCTAATTAGCCCTTGTTTGGTGGCCTTTAGTTTAATTTAATTTAATTTAATTTATTTCTCATACTCATTTTCAATCATACATTTATACAATAAAATATTGTCACGCGTTTTGTATAACGTGAATCTACCGCAAGTATACGGTGTCAAGTTGTAATATAGTAAAATGTCGAACCCACAGGGATTGATACTTAAGTCCTACCGAGTATTATAATTGTTTAGTTTCAATTTTATTCAGACGTTCAAATTTGTATCAATGTTGTAATTTCAATATAGTGTAGATGGACTAAAATTGGCAAGTCAACAAAGCAAATCCTAGAGAAGTTATCAATTTATGAAAGCCTAGGGAATGATTTCATCATACTTTCGACAATACTTTTCATCATATATAATTCTAACTCATTTAGATTTCCTTTTGTTTATAGGCAAGAACCTCAAAATAATTCTACTCCCTCTCTCGAGTGCCGAATAAAATTTATCTCTATAATTTAAATCCAATATCTCTATTCCGAATTAAATGTATAGAAATATTGATGCATATGGTTCTTAATTCAAATGAGCCTCAAAGATTCGTATTCTCTCTCGAAATCTACGAAACCTAAGTTATGTTGTTTCTTGCTCACGCCTAAATTTCCCTCTCTCGAGTGCCAAAATTTATGCAACAATTCATTCAACTAGTGGCCAATTAATTGAATGCATTAAACCCAAACAACATAAATAAACAAACGGAGAAATCCAAAAGAGTTAATTTATATAGAAATCAAGCATGTCTCGAGTTGACTACATCAAACCCTAGATCTAGAAATTTAGTTCATGATGAAGAAAATAGACATAATGAAATTAAATAAGAATAACATGGGTAAAAAGAAAGAGTTTAGAAAAACTATTTAATGTAGCTTGAATTCTCCTTCCAATGGTGTCAATTTTCCCTCTTTTCCTTGATTTCTTCTCCGGTTGTATCTTCAATCTTCTTGCCTTCCTCTAGCCGTCAACAACCCCCTTTAGGTCTTCCAAGATGTGTATTTAAGTTTCCCCAAGGTTGCAAGACGAATTAGGTTGGAATGGGCCGGATCTCTTTCCAAAAAAACCTATTTTTTTCTTTTCCACTCGGTACGCGGCGCCGCGGCGCCAAGGGCTGGCGCCGCGGTACCACAACCTCAGGTCAGCCGGCGCCGTGGCGCCAAGGGTTGGCCCCGCGGCGCCACTGCTTCAGTTTTCACTACGCGCCTTCCACTATTTTGATCATAACTTTTTCGTCTGATATCCGATTGAGGTGATTCAAGATGCTATGAAAAGCTGATTCAACGGGCTACAACTTTGCTTCAGATACCATTTCCCAATTCAAACGTTTTCTATGTCGAAAATGAGCCTCAATATGAAACTACAATTCCGGAGCATAACTTTCTCGGTTGGAAATTGACATATGATCATGCTTTGATTATATTTGATCCCTTTTGACGTCTTCCTTTATCATTCTTCCTCCAAGACATGCTTCCTTCCATGACCACCACCATAACTCTATTACAAGCTTCAAAATACTCCATTTTGGACCAAATTGCTTACCTACGAAACAACACCAAAACACGCATCAAAACGTTCAAAAAATATTCAAGATCAAACCAAAAACTAAGATCTAAAGGTGCTTGTTTAATGAGTTAATCACACTCATCAAATATTCTACACAAACCTAAAATTTTTCTTTATTTTTTAATCACACATTCTCCGAAAAATAATATTCAAAACTTAGTTTTTTTCAAATTAAAGGACACCAAACAGGGGCTTAGTAGTAGTACACGAGAAGGTTTTCTAAGTGATATCCATGATTGGGTATAAATTGATATATTTTGAGATGTAGAATCAAGTTGCTTCACAAGAAATTTGTCAAGCACTACAGATAATTCACTTATTGAGTATCTAGTATTAGAGAACCTATAAATGGGGCGACGAAAGAAAATTTGGATGGAGACATACTGTATATATAGATACAGACAACCTACATATACTCATAAAGGGGTGGGTGGGTAATTTTTTTTTCTTTTTTATTGTGTGGGACCCACCCTCATGTGAGAGGGGGTAAGAATTCTGTAAAGTAAATAGTTCTATACAAATGGATTAATCCATTTGGATGACAATATAACCAAGAAGATTTGATAAGTAGTTTTTCATAGTATGCATTGTACAAGTGTCATACTCTGCTACATGATTATAGATTGCTTACCTTTTAAATGATTCTATAGATCTCTAATGCTCCGACAAATCTAATGCTCTGACTTGACATTTCGGTCAGTATATCCGTGTTAACACGACACAACACGGGTACTGGTATGAAATACGGGTTGGATCTTTCAATTTTCAAGCTGACATGGCAACCTAAAAAGGCTGACCGTCATAGAAAAAGATGATGAAATAAAAGGAATGAAAGGAGAAACAAAAGCTAACCCTACCACGTCGATTTAACCAGGTTTTGGTGTGTCTATGGCCCCAAATTTCATGGGCTCTAGAAAATTTTCGGCATCCACTGGAGAAGACGAGAGAAGTTTCTGGAGAAAATGAGAGAATTTTCAATTTTAAGGGTTTGGTCAAATTGTTTAAAGTGGGCCTTGTCACTATTTAAGTGGAACTAGACAATTTTAAAATGTAGGTCAAATTTTTTTAAAGTGGGTTTAGAAAAAACCTTTGATTTACTTAAAATTTTAATAAAATTTAAATTAAAGAAATTAAAAATAAATTAAAAAAATATTTTAAATCAACGTAAAAAATTTTAAAAATTATATGAAACACGTTCCCGTGTTCGAAATTTGGACTTTTTTTAGCTATGTCTTTGTATCCTACCTTTTAGAAAATAAAATATTCAATACTTAGATACGTACATGTACCCGTACTGGAGTCCGAGCATTATAGGTATAGATCCCGTTTCTCCCTTTTAAACATTTCTCCTTTCAAGGTTGCATTGGTTATTATTTAATTCTTGGAATCATTCTTCACATTTACGACACCTTAAAATTACCATAAAACATGAGATAGTAACAATTGTGCATTCAAAGGATCATTCTCAACTTGTGCTCAAGTGATTTGGGAATGGCAAAACTTTTTGATCAAAACTATCTTACAAAAACTTTCCTAGATTTACAATTTGTAGTTGACAAGTAATCCCTTGCTATGGCTGATAACAATTGTTTTCTCTTATGTAGCTTTTTAAATTGTACAGAATGCATAAAAGGTAAACTTTTTAAGCTTTCTAAGTTCTATTACCTTCATTTGAATATTAAAAACTATGTAATCTCATTTTTACAAGTATTACTTGTCAGTTTAAGCTGTTGTACTCTGTTCCTGTTCCCGTATTTTTCTTGTTGGGTGTAGAAGCTAGATAATTGAGAAATCTGAATTTTATTGCTTGGGATTTTATGAGTTGTTACAGCACACTCTACATTTTCCTTGAGTACAATGAGTAGCTACAACTCATTCAGTTTTTACTGTTTTAACGATAAATTTGCCGGGAAAAGTCAAAGACTAATTTGCATAAAGACATTGGAATATGGTGAAAACTACTCTATTAAAACTTTGGAACATGAAGCTTTTCCCATGAAAAATTGGAGTCTTAGCATTGGAAGATGAAGTCTCGCCTTGAAAACCAGAAACTCCACTTTGAAATATCAAGTCTTAGCTTTCATTTGAGAATAATTTATAAATAAATAGAAATAAGTGGAGGATAGTATTCGTAGGTCCATTGGATTGTATGATTGAAAATGAAATTTGATAATTTATAAATTTTGCCAAACGGATGCTTAAATATTGATCTTTGGATAACTTGTGTATCTACAACAATCTATAACGCTCCATTATGTCTCTACAAAGATGCTAACTTTGTAGTTTTGATGTATCATGGTTTAAGTGATCCAGTAAAATATATAGTGAGCTATAGCTACTATTATAATTAATCTTTAATTCTTCTTCAATAAAATTGCATATTTATTAACACCTAGCTTATGCACCCACGAAACTTGGTATGTGTAATAAAATGAAGGTATTCTTCTTGTATTTCATCAATAGAAAGCATATGTATACATACAAAGAATTAATACTATACTAGGAAAATGATTAGGGCTAAATCTAGTTTCTATTTACTTTACTATTTTAGGAAATAGTCTCCAACACTCCCCCTCAAGTTGGAGCATAGATGTTTATAATGCCCAACTTGTTATAAAGATAATTTATCCGAACCCCATTTAGAGCCTTTGTGAAGATATCTCTCAATTGTTCTTCTGTTTTTGATAGCATCCCAGTTCAAATAAGATTCACTCATACGAGTGATCATTCAAGCTTCTAGAGCATTCCATA
>CAIGRF010072653.1:36895-48507 GCA_903798235.1 Fraxinus ornus | reverse complement strand
TCTACGAACGGGACGAGCTCGGCTCGTGCTCGTCTTTTGACGAGCCCGAGCGGCCCGTGGATCGCTACAGTACGAGCCGAGCGGGCGAGCCGACGAGCTACTCGGCTCGATTGCCACCTCTACAAAACCCTAGTCATTTTCCTATTCTCCTCACCCTCACCCTCTCCTCTACCTTATCTCCTCTCTCTAACATTTTCATTTCTCTATTCCATCTCTTTACCCTAACTGTCGAAAATTTTCGTTGGAGACCACCATAGATTTTGTCACTACGATGACACGTCGCAGCTGTCCACAACGTGAACGAGGTGTGAACGACACGTCGTAGCTGTCCACAATGTAAACGACGCTGAGCTCAACGACCGCTGTGTACATTGCGACATCGCTGTTGTAGTGCGGTGTGCGTGGTGCTGCAGCAGCTGTCGTTGTGCAATGCGCATCGCAGCTGCAAGTGGCGTGAGCACCACTGCTACGGTGGTGAATGATGGGGGATTTGGGGAAATTTTGGCTAGAATCTGGTGTCAGAGTTTTTGTTGGTTGCGATATGGGGAAAATTTGATCACAATTTGGTGTCGGAAAAATTGGCGTGAGTTTTGTTGGTTGTCTACAAGTGATGATGGTGGTTGTGGTAGTGTGGCGATGCTCTGAGGTGGTGGTGATATGTTGTGGGCGTGGTAGTGGTGGTGGTGGGTCTCTAGCGGCCAGATGATAACTACAGTTGTGTAGATCGCGGTGGTGGTGATGGGTTTTTTTCTTTTTTGGTTTATGGATGGATGTTGGTGGCGGTGGTGGTCCCGTAGTTTTAATGGTGTTTGGGTGGGTGGTGGTGGTGATGGTGGTGCGGTGATTGTGGGTGGTTAGTGATGTTGGCTACGAAATTCGAGACGATGGTTTTGTTGCTGGAAGGTGGTGTGGTGGTTCTGACGATTGTGGTTTCGGCTGTTGCAACGGTGTGGTGGTGGTCACAAGCATTTGTGATGATCACAAATGATTTGGTTGATTGTGCCAATAAATTGGTTGGTGTGAGACCAATAAACAATATGTGATCAATAAAATAGATAAATTGTCATCAATAAATACTGTGTGACCTAAAAATTATTAATTTGAAACCAATAATTTGATAAATTGTGATCTAAATATAATTTGTGATAAATTAATTTGATGTTTTGTGATCAGAAAATAAGTTGTGATTTGTGACCAATAAATAATATGTGATTATTAATTTGATAGATTTGTGACCGATGAATAACTTGTGACGTATAAATTTTTGATTTGTGACCGATAAACAAATTGTGATTATAAAATTTTGAATTGTGATTGTAATATAATGTGTGACATATAAAAATTATGATTTGTGATCGACTAATAATATGTGACCAATTATATGAAATTTGTGATCAAATTATATAGAATTGTGACCTTAATACATTTAATTAATAAAATATATGTTAATTAATTAATTTATGAATACAGAATGTGACTTTATGCGACATTCTAGTTAATGAACTTAATTGAACTTTCTAAACCGCGATTATATGGAATTTGTGATATTTTAATTAAAAAATGACAAATCATGACACCCTTCTGCATGCCTTTATTCTTATCTAAAACAATAAAAATTAAAGTAACAGTTGAATATTNAAAAAAAAAAAAGAAAAAAAAAAAGGGCGAAAAATTAAATAGCCTATGATATTTTAATTAAAAAAAGATACATCATGTCACTTTCTGTAAATTTTTTTTAGATACAATCTAATTACATTAGCATGTGAATAGAATTTTAGCTTTTTTTTCCTTCATCCATACAATCTACTACTGTTCAATAATTCCTATCAAATATATGTGTAATGTGAAATTGAGTAGAAATTGGATGGTGTCTTAAGACTCTTTCAAACATACCAAATTGTTTTGAACTACTCAAAATTATGTTCGATGCAAATTATAAATATCTTTATGTTCTTTTCGTTTCCTCTTCTTCGTACTCAAGACTTACTCCTAATTAAAGTACTATGGATTGTGTGATTTGATTTATTTTAATCTCGTCTACCGAAAGGAACGCGGTTACAGTTTCGATAGAGTTTTCTGTCTCAACTCCCTTCTCAGAATCTTTCCCGATGTTGATTTCGGAATGTTGTCGATAAAAATCACTCTTCGCAATCTCTTGAATGGGGCAACCTGCGATCAGTATTGGGAAAATTACACCTTTGTCAAAAATTAAATAAATAAGAAAATATACTGAATTAAATTAATTAATTACCTGCTCTGCTATAAATTTTTTAACCTCTTCTCGAGACAGTGAGCTGTTGGATGACCGGACAACGTATGCAATTGGTACTTCACCAGCTTCGGCGTCCGGGAATCTACAAAAAGGCTTTACTTCTGCAGTATAGTAAATTTTTGAGCTTAGCTAAAGCATGAGTCTGTCTACTTACGGGATAACAGCAGCATCTGTTATTTCGGGGTGAGTAAGGAGAAGCTCTTCAAGCTCTGCTGGTGCCACCTAACAAATTGTAAGTATAAGCATCTTTACAAAACATTTAAGTCAAAAAGTTGATAAAAATTTTAAGTTAAAATTAATCTACACATTTCATTCAACCCGCAACTTTTCAATCATACATTTTGGGAATAATGAGTTTTATTGACTTGCAATATCTATGTAGTGTTATTCTATACTATGTGCACAGACGCACTTAATGAACTATGTTGGATCAATTGCACAAGCGCAAGTCCACGTGATTGGTACATTATCAATTGAGAAAGAAATAGTTAAACTACTAGATTATGCAAATTTGGTTAATATTTTTGTTCTTAAAACCACAAGACGAGTAGGATTTAAGTAATAGTTTGGTTTTTGAATATTATATTTTGTTTATCATATTACCAATTGGTTGGACCGTACGTGCGATGATTTACTTCACTGGTGAGGTATCTAGTTTAAGTCTAGAATGACCCAACTGCGTCAGGGAAAAGAATAGAAGACGGATATGACAACTTCATCGTTGAGTTTTAATTTAATAGATTTAGTTTCGTAAAATTCTTATGAAAATGAAAAAAATTGAATCAATACTACCATTTGAGAATCCAATTTCTAAAGTTCACTTCAGTCCTCGAAAATCTCATGTACAACATAGACCACATAGCGTAACCATTCTAATAAGTTGTATAGAAGTTACCTAAAATTAATACAATAACGAAGTTTAAATTTAAAGTAGAGATCAAATTACCTGATAGCTTTTGCACTTAATAAGCTCTTTCAATCGATCAACAACATATAATCGCCCCTCGTCATCAAAATAGCCAAGATCTCCTGTATGTACCCAGCCTTGTTCATCAATAGTTTCTGTCGTGGCCTTCGGATTTTTGAGATAGCCTATAAAACATTAAACAAGACAAATGATAAATAATGTACATAATTACACAAGTCATAGTTCAGCACAATGTGAAATTTACCTTGCATCATATTTTGCCCGCGCACCCAAATTTCCCCTTTGTCGAAAGGTGGGAGAGATTTCTTGGAATTTATATCTATTATTTGAGACTCAACTCCAGGAACAAGCACCCCAGTTGAACCAGAATGGTGAGAACCTATCTTTGTGTTCTCTATTGAAATTATCCCACAAGTCTCTGTCATGCCGTAGCCCTGCCATTCGAAGCCCCAGAAAACATTACCAATTTTTTGGGCTTCCAATGATTCCAATATCAATCATGCATCAATCAAAAGTTGTCTTTCTAACTTCAAAAATGGAATTTGAATATGGTATGTTGTAACGACTACTTCAAATCCAAGTAGTTCGTGAAAAGTTTGCCTCACGGGCTTATAAGTNTTATAGGATCATTGTAATATTTTTCTCTCTTCTCCATAATCTTGTGGTGCAATAAAATCTCCTAATTCCTCTGCCATATTCTTGTCTTCTTTTATTCTTTTGTTCTTGATCACATACTTTATTTTTTTGCCATATAACTTCAACATCTCTATCCGGTGATTGGTGTCACAATAAGTGTTATTAATCCTAACAAGCGTTAGCAGATAAATTCTGATATTGGCTTGTTTTTGTAACAGGTATGGTGGACTAGACTGCGCTAAACAGTAGGTAAAAAGATAAATAAGTTGAAATTTAGTCAATTATAATGTCCTAATGCAGTTTAATACCGTATAGCAAACGTGCCTTAACTAACCTGATAAATCACAGCTTCTGCAAAAATTTTGTCACAATCTTCCATCACTTCCTTTCCCAGTGGTGCAGCCCCTGATCCAATCTCCTTTAAGGACGATACATCATATTTCTTCACCACCTCTGGTCGCTTTGCCAATTCTATAACTACTGGCGGCGCAACAAACATATCTGCAACCTTGTACTTTTCAATAGCCATTAACATCTTCTCCATCTCATATTTTGCCATCACCACCACCGTGTTCCCTCGCTGCAGCTGCGCATATAATACTACCGCCAAACCAAAAATATGAAACAAAGGAAGAAAACACAAGAACACATTCTTTGGATCGCGATAAACCTCTTGATCTGATGTTACCATTAGAGATGTGGCGATGAAATTTCTGTGTGTCAATACCACCCCCTTGCTAGTTCCAGTAGTGCCGGATGAATACAATAGGGCTGCAACATCAGTTCGTAAAACTGATGGCAATGGTAGTAACTCAGATGAGTCCAATGATTCAATCAAATCTGAGAAATACCATATTGGAATGTTTGGATTGACTGTAATATGATCTGAAGTTTTGGGACTTAGAATAATACAAGGTAGATTCAAGTGCATGATTTTATGATAGAGTTCATGAGTTGTGATGATAAGTTTTGGGTTTGAGTCCTCGGCCTGTTTTGTGACCTCCCTAGCGGTGTACTGTGGGTTGGCAGTGGTGGCAATAGCACCAATGCCCACCACGGCGAGGAAAGATACAGGGAAAAGGATTGAGTTCTGGGAGAAGATGAAAACTACATCGTTTTTGGAGATTTTTAGATTGAGAAGTGCATTAGAGAGCTTAGAAACTTGTTTTTTGAGGTCTGAAAATGTTAAGATTTGGCCAGTTTCGGAATCAATAAGTGCAGTAGTTTGAGCAATGGATGAAAATTTTCTAAAGAGGAATGGAACCATAGAGATTTCTGGATCATGGGGTAGAGAGATTGGAGGTCTTGGGGATTTGTAGATTCCATCTTTGCTGTGGAGTGGAGTTGACATTGAAATTCAAGCAAGATTGGTTTATGGGATTTTTGCAGATGGATATGGGAAGATGATGTTACATGAGTTTGTTTTATGTAAAAGGGCGAAGAACACAACGTTAAACGAAGTATAATTTATTATATACTTGAAAACGTTGGACTTGGACAAATATTCATGTCACAAAGTGGCAAGGATTGTTTAAAAAATAACGTTGAAAGCGAGGCAAAAAAGGGTTGTCAAGCTAGCAAGAATCTGGTTGACGGTCTAACGACTCCATAACCTAACTTAAGTCGTCAAATTTGCTTTATGTTATGCACTTATCCATGTTCTGTTCGTATATATTTATATTGCTAAATTTGATGGATATCCACCTAATTTTGTGTAAATTATGTTAATTGTTGGAAAATTAAAACTTGGAAGCAATCAACGTGAACAAGTACTTTTCGGAGCTTAACTGAAGTTGATTCGAAGTAATTGAAGATTAACCGGACGGCAAATGAGTGATTATAAGTAAAAAGAGAGCTATCAGAAGAAAATTACAAGTTTTGGGGTAACATTTGACTTTTAAAAAGAATGGGGACTAAATTAAAAACTTAATAAACTTGAGGCGGACCAATTACGAGTGATTATTAAGTTTCAGGGACCAATCTTGAAGATGTTGGAAGTTCGAAAGTTAAAGGGTTGAATTGAGAATAAAATGATAGGCTGAACAATCTATTGAAATTAGGGACCAAAATACACAGAACTAAAGTTTAGTGACCAGTGCAATCACACCGGCAAATTGGGGTGGGGGGCAAAACATAAGTTGGGTAATGAAATTATAGGAAGATATGAATTAATTGTATTGAGTGAGATTAAAAAGTTCACTTATTCATGACAATTATTTAGAATAGCTCCAACAATAGGTCATTAACATAACTGGTGACCATCTTGATGGAACCGCTTCAGCCACCGTCGCTACCTCATTTCCTCCACTTTCGTCGACCCCATTTTCCTCATTCCATCAACCTCATTTCCTACTAACAAGAACATTTAAAGAATTGAGACTTCTCTTCAAAATCCATAGTAACGAGTCAACGACAGTGGCAGAGACTTCCCCACCTACCAATTGGTGGGAGTTGTTAGGGTTGGGAAGATAAATATTTTTGCCAACCGACAGATTTTTGAATAAAAATTATTAGATGTTATTCCAATGTAATTATTCCAGTGTACATTTATTAAATGTTTGGGACATTCAGTGCACATTGCACATTTTGAACAGTTTGGGATCTTCGATGAAAAAATTCCTTTTCTATTTATTGAAAGTTTAAAAGACCATTTCGCCCTTTTTGAAATTAGTCCAATTGTGATCGAACACTGATTTTTGGTCAACAAACGTGCCTTTGGATTGAAACCTTCTAAGGTCCTTCTG
This sequence comes from Fraxinus ornus, assembly GCA_903798235.1. Lineage (NCBI taxonomy): Eukaryota > Viridiplantae > Streptophyta > Magnoliopsida > Lamiales > Oleaceae > Fraxinus > Fraxinus ornus. Next base: position 41,927 of record CAIGRF010072653.1, on the reverse strand, counting down.
TCTCACACATTTTTGAACGTTTTGGGACATTTTTTGCAATTTTCCCAGCAACAAATACGTCCATATTTGGTTTAACTAAAAATAAGATTTTTAGTACATTTTGATAAAAGTTAATAAATGTGTACCTGAAAAATGGATAAAATATTAAGGGTTCCATGTAATGTTGTTGCCTTTGTATAAAAGACCTCGAGCAACAACTAGAGATAGGCAACAATTTAATTTTAATGGAAGAGGGTTGGAACTTGGGAGCCTAAAAGACCCCGAGCAACGACTATAGCTAGTCGACAATTTAATTTTAGAGGAAATTACACTAAATGTCAATTTTTGGCTTTACATTTTCAAAAATCTCACTTTTTAAAAGTCTTTGCAAAATTGTCTTTTTTGGACATTATTGTCTCTCTAGAGAATTTAAATGTCCTACACATCCTTGAGTTAACAACATAAAAAAGTTGTACAAAAAGTGGGAAAAAAAATCCAACAATCAATCACTTCACAATTGTACTGGAAAATCTACCTTTCATTAACCCAACCCAAATATCATTATTACAAAATCTCATTCAATTCTTGAATCCTCATTTCTTCAACTTCATCAACTGATTCAGCCATAAATTGAATTGAAATTGCAATTCCCACATATCTCAAATCTTCTCTCATCATCTCTCTACGAAGCATGAAGGATTGTCGGCAGGTTGTTTTTTTTCTTGCTAGTTTAGTAATTTATATTTGATAATTTCTCAAGTCGAATTCGTCCAATTGTACCTGATTTTTTTTGTTCATTAGGTGATAGAAACAATGTTATTGTTAAAGCAATATTGTCAAAGATTCAAAATCAGATTGAAATTTGAGAAATATTGTGAATTCTTGACCCTTTTTTTTTTATTAAGGATTGTTCTCATAGTAACGAGTCAACGACAGTGATAGAGACTTCCCCACCTCCCAATTGGTGGGAGTTGTGTAGGGTTGGGAAGATAAATATTTTTGCCAACTAACAGATTTTTGAATAAAAATTATTAGATGTTATTCCAACGTACATTTATTAAATGTTTGGAACCTTCATTGCACATTTTGAACGGTTTGGGATCTTTGATGAAAAATTTCCTTTTCTAATTATTCAAAGTTTAAAAGACCATTTTTCCCTTTTTTTGAAATTAGTCAAAATGTGATCAAACATAGAATTTTGGTCAACAAACGTGTCTTTGGATGGAAACCTTCCAAGGTCCTTCCGTCTCACACATTTTTGAACGTTTTGGGACATTTTATGCAATTTTCCTAGCAAAAATATGTTCATCGGTTCATGTTTGGTTTAACTAAAAATTAAATTTTTATTACATTTTGATAAATGTGCATCTGAAAAATTGATAAAACATTATGGGTTCCATGTAATATTGTTGCCTTTGTAAAAGATCTCGAGCAACAACTAGAACTAATTGACAATTTAATTTTAATGGAAGATGGTCGGAACTTTAGGAGCCGCTCTCTTTCCATGTATGAAATTGTTTCATTTGTTAATCGATCTTATATGAATATTGAAAATTCTTTTATTCTACGTATGATTTTGATATTGTGATTCTTAGCGGGTTCAATTTAATTTCATTGAACTTTGAGTTACTCTCCTTTACTTGGCAATTATATATTGTGCACAACGTTATTACCAAGTTCTAAAAATCATTATTTGGAGCACGGGGCTCACGTTAACATCAAAAAGACAAATACTTCAACAAAATCTGAAACAGAGAAAAACCAAAACCAACCAATCTCCATCGTTTATCTTGCCAGTTGTCATATTATAGAGACTTAACTTCTTAATTTGGGAATTGTTGCTTGGTGGGGTGGGAGTGGTGAGTTGGGGGTTGGGACCAAGTCACCCGCACAGCCCGCACCGCAAGCCTCCATATCCGCCTATATATGTATTACCTATATCCCACTTCTGTGTCCACAAACCACACGGCATTTCCACAGACTCTGGTGTACAATTCGTGATACAAAGGTATGCATTTTCTATTGTTAGATGCATAGATTCAAGATACAGTGAGAGTACTTTCATTTTTTTATCAGATCCATTGAGTTTTTGTACAGGAATGCGTTTAAATTCGTTGTCGTGATTATAATTCCTCTATTTATGTCAAATAGAGTGTCTGTCAATTGGTTTTTCCTGGGATTACTTTTGTATTTAATTTATTCTGTATTTACGCTTATAAAGTATTCAATTTGTAGTATTGAAGAAATGCGGTTTGATTTGGGATCTCGACGTATAGGATTTCGTATTTACGCTCCATTATATGTAGATCTTGTTACGTGTTTTAAAGTCAGAATGCATTTTAGTATTTTTGAAAAGGTTCTGGATTCGAAGAGAAAGTTTTGATTTGACAGTTTATACTTTATATGAATGTATGATAATGTGAAAATATAGGCTAGCAACTGAAAATATACCAGTACGATTCTGTGGTGGATCTGTACTTCCAACACCTTTGTAAATTTGCTCTAGTGTTCAGCAGATGATTTCATAATTTGTGTAATGTTCTTTACAATGTCAGTGTAGTATTTTGAGATTAAGAAGATGCAAATTCTTTTTTTACATTATGGAAATAAAATTGGAGTTTGTACCTGAACCACCCTTTCTTGTTGTAATAAAGTTTTATTTTAGCACATGGGAATTCTTGTTTCATTGCAGCAGTTCCGTGAAAATGGCATTACTATGAATCACATGCTAAAGTTAAGAATGAATCTATAACAATTAACACGGTATCATGCTATGATTTTAAATACCTCAGACATTTTCTTTTCATTTTCTAATTGGTTTGAGAAATGCATCAACCTTCCAAAGAGAATTGTGTTTGCATGAGTATCTTACCTGGGAACATCTGAGGTGAAATTTTTGCCTATTTTATTGTATATTATGAAAAAATCTAATAAAATCTTGTTGGCTTTAGTTCAGAATAGTACCAGATGAAGATGGAGTTAGACTATAATTCTAATAGTCATCTTTGTTAAAGTTTTATGTTAAAATCAGAAGGGTAGGTTGTTTTTAAGATTATAAGTGCATAAAATTCTTAGCAGTTTATCAAAAAATTGAAACAAGAAAGATTTCTAATTTCTAATCATTTAAATTAATTTGAATGTTTAGCATAGATAAACTTACATATCTTTCTATATGCTGCTTAGACTCTAAATGGATACCTTCCTCTTCACCTCGGAGTCCGTAAATGAAGGCCACCCTGACAAGCTTTGTGACCAAGTCTCAGATGCCATTCTTGATGCTTGCCTAGCTCAAGATCCAGATAGCAAAGTTGCGTGTGAAACCTGCACAAAGACTAATATGGTCATGGTCTTTGGGGAGATCACGACCAAAGCCAACATAAACTATGAGAAGATAGTTCGGGATACCTGCAGAGGTATTGGGTTCACATCAGATGATGTTGGCCTTGATGCTGACAAATGCAAGGTCCTTGTTAATATTGAGCAACAGAGCCCAGACATTGCTCAGGGAGTTCACGGTCATCTGACAAAGAAACCGGAAGAAATTGGAGCTGGTGACCAAGGCCACATGTTTGGCTATGCCACTGATGAAACTCCGGAGCTCATGCCACTTACTCATGTTCTAGCCACCAAGCTTGGGGCGAAGCTCACAGAAGTGAGAAAGAACAAGACTTGCCAATGGCTGAGACCTGATGGTAAGACCCAAGTTACCGTCGAGTACAAGAATGATGGTGGTGCCATGGTTCCCATCAGAGTTCACACCGTCCTCATCTCAACCCAGCATGATGAGACTGTTACAAATGATCAGATAGCCAAGGATCTGAAAGAACATGTGATCAAACCTGTGATTCCTGCTCAGTACCTTGATGACAGAACAATCTTCCACCTCAACCCATCAGGTCGATTTGTTATTGGTGGGCCACATGGAGATGCAGGGCTCACTGGTAGGAAAATTATCATTGACACCTATGGTGGCTGGGGTGCTCATGGTGGAGGTGCTTTCTCGGGCAAGGATCCTACCAAGGTGGACAGGAGTGGTGCATACATTGTTAGGCAGGCAGCAAAGAGTGTAGTGGCTTCAGGACTTGCTCGTCGATGCATAGTGCAAGTTTCATATGCTATTGGTGTAGCAGAACCACTTTCAGTGTTTGTTGATACCTACAAGACGGGTAAGATTCCAGACAAGGATATACTAGTCCTTATTAAAGAGAACTTTGACTTTAGGCCTGGAATGATTGCCATCAACCTTGATCTGAAAAGAGGAGGGAACTTCAGGTACCAAAAGACTGCTGCCTATGGACACTTTGGCCGTGAGGATACCGATTTCACATGGGAGACTGCCAAGATACTCAAGCCTAAAGCTTGAGTTAGTGGGCTTTCGGCTAGACTATACTTCTGCAAACTGAATTTGCATACAAATCATACAGGTTGCAGATGAATAATATGAGCTATATGAGATACATAAATGATTCGTTCTAGGGTCCTGGATTAATGTTTTCTGCGCTTGAATTTGAGGGATTTGGGAGCCTGGAGTATTTGTTAAATGTGTTTCTTGTTTTCTTTTTCCACTTTCTCGCATCTCTTCTTTAGCAAGTTGTTGAAATATATATTCGCAACAACTTAATTGTTTTGTGATACTATGTATTACTCCTTTGTCTTATTTCATGATTTAACTTTTTAATATCAATAAGTAAATATATGTTTGTGCTTATAAATGTAAGCCATACATTTGTTAAATTGAACATTACTAGATATACTATGGTAGTGAACTAAAACTTAACATTTTCATCTCTTTTTAGTCAAATTTAGGGGGTGTTTGACACTCATTTTAGTAGAAAAATGTGTTTTTGAATAGTGATTGATGAAAGAATGTGTGGTTAAAAGTAATGAGAATTTTTAGGTTTATGTGTAATATTATTTTATTGATAGAATGTGGTTGAAATGAAGAAAGAGAAAAAAAAATGGGTGTCAAAGGGGGGCTTAATTTACATATTACACGTGCTATGAAATTGTTATTTTAAACTAATATGCATAAAAAAAAATATGCTTTCTTCTC
>CAIGRF010072653.1:2846-29561 GCA_903798235.1 Fraxinus ornus | reverse complement strand
AGGAGTATAGGGATTTGTGCATCAACATTGACGTATGTCTGAGCATTGTGTATGCTACATCTTATAAGAAACTTTTGAACTTGTCAACGCCACGAGAACTGATGATAACTTGTACCATTTGTGTTTTTTTAATGTAATTGCAGAAGAGAACTTACGAGAAAATGTTACTTTTTTCTGTTGTGTATATGAGATTTGATGCATCAATCAATTTGCTCTTAGTTCTCTGGTTGGTGGAGGTAACGTTCACTTCATTGCATGAAACTCTCTAGAATTCATATGCACGGGATGGACACTGCTAAAATTGATGACATTTGAGAAATGCCAAGTTTTTTGTGCATGATTTACATGTGAAGATTTCTTGAAGAATTGCCAGGTTGTTATGTCTTTTCCCAGTTGCGTACTAGCTCTAGTACCTGTGAATCTTTCGCGTCGAAGCATGATTATACAATTAGAATACTTGGCACCAAACATACATGGACATGGTTGCCTAAGTTGAAAATGTGCTTATAAGGGTACATGATAATAATTGCTTATGTTTACCAGTGGAATGCTTATTTACTTAATTTAATACATTAACAGATCTTAACTCGCACTTCAACAAGCCATTTGTCCACGTAGGATTTTCTGTTAAATAATTGATGGTGCATTAACTCGGTGGTTTGGTTGAAATGCTATATGAAGTTTGGTGATGGGATTGAAACAATTTAAGTTTGGTGGTCATAGTGACATTAAGTGAAAAGTATAGTGGCTATGGTTAAATTAACCCTTTTATATTTTCTAACGAGTTCCCCTATATTATACTTTTGTTATTCGTTAGTACATGTTTAGGCCGAACCCTAAGGCTATGGATAAAGGATCGAGTTCCAATAGGGGTCGGTCACGTGACCATTATTTCAAAATTTATGGATAATGTCGTGTGTAAATTTATGGACAATGCTATGTACACGTAGCATTATCCATGGATAAAAAGCATATGTTTTTAAATAATGTTATTTGTACATAAAAAAGTTACATAATAATTTATATATAGATGATGTGTCTAAGTGCAGAATTTTTTTTTTTTTTTTTTGGATTGAAGAAATTTTGGTCAAATCATATCACACGAAATCGTTGTATAAACATATTATGTATATGTAATACAATCGATAAAAATTATGCAAGTCAAAGATGTCAATCATTTGTAGCATTGCAAGAAGGGTTGTGCTACAGGTACAAAATTGGTTACAAAAGGGTGTCCAAAATTGTCAAATGGCGGCCCCCTCCATTTGGCAATTTTGGACACCCTTTTGTACCTCATTTTGTACACCAAGAATTATCCTTGCAAGAATTGGACCAAATGAATCAATTTAAAACAAATCAAGAACGGGTGCAAAAGTAGATTCGGTTTTAGGCCAAAATAAGAAATTTAGCACCAATTATAACAATTTAAGAATCGATTGCTTCTTGGGTTAAATATTTCAATTATCACCAAACTTTTTCAAATGTTTCTCAAGTCACCATTGAACTTACTAAAATATTATCTCATTCGTCACCTCATCATAATGGACTTGATGAACTTACAAAAATTTGCCCTCGTTTGAGCCCCAATTTCTAAAAACTCAATTTTCTTCAAATTCATGTTCAACTGACATAATGACAGATGAAGTGATATTTATTTAAGTTCAATGAAAACTTGGAGGGCTTTTAAAATTTAGTGACTAATACTAAACATTTGAAGAAATTCACTTACAACTCTAATGTATCTCTGAATCAATGACAATTGAAAAATATTTGGTAAAGTTTAATAAAATTGAAATATGTAATCCATTGATAATCCTTAAATTTTGTTTTTTTCTTCATTTTATTGATTATTTTACCATTGGTTGGAGCATAGGTCGACCATTCGACCCTTGACTTTTTTTGGTCATGCTCAGGCCAGCTTTCACAAAATTGGTCTTTAGTGTATTTTATTTAATTTTCAGAGGTGTGTTTGAATTTTATCAAAACTTGGAGGAGTAAATATGATATTTGGAAAATTTTAACCAGTCCAAACTCGAGTCGGTGCAAATTAACATATTCTACTATAAACCAATCGTCGTGTAAGCGCAAACGAGTAGGGGAGAAATCAAGCAAATTGAACTCTACAAAAATGGTGAATTCTAAATCCTCAGACCTCGCTTTGATTCAATTTGGTTTTGTATTTATATTTCTATAATAAATAATATATCTATATCACAAATGATGGTATAGGTTTGCCTGGCGTGTTTGTTACCACTCTTCCTTGTGCCGATCGTCAATTTATTGCCTGTCCTCTTCGATCTGATCATGGTGTGTTTTTTTTAGCTCTGCTATTATTATGTAATTTTAATTTGGTTTACAATTTTTATGAAATTAATTTCATTCACAAAATGTTTTTAGGCAAAGGTCTATAGTTTATTCGGGTGGGAATACCGGAAGCCAGAGAGAGCACCTCCTGCTTGTCCATATAAACCCTCTGCGAATAAGACCGCTACCAACAATTCAGTAAGTCATACTTGCAGTAGCGTGCTTTTATGTTGCATATATATTGCTTTTCAGTTTTTGTTTTCTGATATTTTTGTCTTTTCGTCGTTGATTTGATAAAATGTTAGTTTATGATATTTGTCTGGGTTGTTTGCTCTGTGAATAGTTTTATTAGAAGATATAGATTACTAGGACATATTTTGTAATCCATGAGCAAATATTATCTAAATTCGTTCAGAAGAAGGTTAACTAAAGACTTGATTTCTGAAAACAAATTGATATCTATTGATTATGAACCTACAAGACTAGGTGTTTGAAGGTACTGTTTGATAAGTAACATTGAGAGTTTTCTATGCTTGCAATTTTTATAAGCCCATCTTTATTTTTGTTGACAGCTGTAGGGAATTAGGAATTAGCCTTTGAGATCTGCTTTTTTTAAAGCCTGTTACAGGTTAGGATCAATTAAGCCCTGTTTGTCATCCTTCAAAAAATTAAATTGTTTGCTACAATATCATTTCTCCACCACACATTCACACAATAAAATATTTTACGCACAAACCAATAAAGTTTCCTTACTTTTTAACCACACACTTCAAAAAATGTTATTCCATAACTCATTATTTCCAAATAAATTCTATCAAACAGGCACTAAATCCAAATTGAATGCAATTTGGGACTGTTAGCTTGCCAATATTCTCTGTTAATACAGCTCAAACTAAGTCATGTTCCAATAAATTTAAGATTGACTATATAAATCCCTTTTTACCACTGTGTTTTTCATTGTTACATCTATTTATGTTTGACCATTAATAAGCAAAAAAACTCGTAAAAAATGTAATGCATAATATCATAGTAAGAATTCAGCATCATCAAGTTAAAAAGCAAGTCTTATAGAATGGCCATTAACTGGCTATGATTTTTGGTAGTGAGCGTTGTGCCATCGAATGAAAAAATATCTACAACATAAAAAAAGCAAAAAGGAAGTTACTAATACATCTGATTTTAGAATACATAAAATAAATGCCAACAAGTTTAGTGTTACCAATTAAGGATAAGTTAAGGGAAGAGTGTTTGATTGTTAGTGCGCGTCTTATGTAAATCTGAAGAAACTTTTATACACAATTTTTGAATCCTAGTAGAACAAATTAGAAGATAAAGGTGTAGACTGTTGAATATGAGTAGTATGGCCTGAGGTAGTTGCAAAATATTTAGTTTCCTTAATCTTGGATAAGAGGTAGATCCAGATCAAATTAAGTGGTTAAAAATGACTGAAGTAGTTGACTACTAGATTTTTAGGAAGAAGTCTTCTTGTTATGACCGCACAGTGCCATATATTAACCGTCATCAAGGAGCTGTGTTTTCCTGAACTGCTACAGTGTGCTCAGAGATCACTTTGAATACAACATAGCACTCATGGTACCTGCCAAAATTCTTCCCTCCACCTCCATTCCAAATAGTATTTTTTAGTTAAGTACTGCTACAATCACCTATTCAGTAAGTCATCTTTCAATACTGTTCTTAAATATAGTAAATTCAATCTTCCTCTTCCTGGGAGTTAGAATGACGAAGCCCCTGTTTGAGCCCCATTCTATAAAAATTCATTTTTTCCCAAACACATTCTTCCAATAAAATAATTTTACAAGTAAATCCAAAAATTTTCCCTACTTTTTAACTACACATTTTACAAAGAAATCACTATTTAAAAACCTATTCTTTTAAAAAAAATGGGGCTCAAACACACCGTAAATTGGATACTGACTGGAACATGTTGCATCCTCATATCTGCCAAAGTACAAGGTTCCCCTTTGGTGTGGTAGCACTATCATGTCCAACTTGAACTCAGATTCATATCTGCTTACATGTGTATGATGCCTTCTGTGCCACTCCCCTCACTCTCCCACCTTTCCTGTGCGGTTATCTGTGGTTGTTGACTCTGTGTTATTCCTGTTCTCTTTAATGCGCTCCACTCTTAGTTATCATTCTACTAGTTTGCTCCCTCTCTCTAAGGTGTGCCTGTTTTTCAAAAGCTCGAGGAAATGGCATTACCAAGGATAAATATCTTGGTGTTCTGAATGTCTTTGGTCTGTCCATTTGATAAAATCAAAGTTTTCGTTGCTGATAGCATGTTAGTATGAGAAAATTCCACTTCCTAATGCAAACTGCAATCGAATAGTTCAGTGGTCTCCAAAAAAATGGAAATTAAAGAAATTTGAAAGCGTGTGGAAGGGCTGTTACTAGAGCATGCGATTGAGGAAGAACGGTTGCTCTTCCATTTATCTTAAAGAACAGTGTGTGTTTTGGTTGGTTGAATTTGAAGGATCACTGAAGTCCTTGACAGTGGAAAGAAGACTCATCAAATTTATGTTGAGATTAAATATATTTCTTGAGAATAAGACAATATTAAAAAAGACCCATAAGGCTTACAGCCAGAGTCCACTTAAATAGGCTTACAGCCAATGTCCGCATTTTTAGAAAATGAGTAGCATAATTTGGTAACCATTCATAGGATCTCCTTCTGTTTAAAAGCTAAAACTTAATTTATGGCCAATGGAGATACTTTCTGCAAGTCTATGCAGACAGCTGCAATTGTATATGTAAGTTATCCACCAATTGAGGGTTAGATTAATTATTTTGTTTGACTAAATAAGGCACAACAATTAAATACAGTGCTAAAAATTATCGATGGTGAACTGGAATTGTGGATATCCTATGACAACCTGTCCTAAAATTTTCAAGGGCAAACTAGATATTTTTGTACCTTCTTGGTTATGCTGCTGTATGCTTTCATGGATTTAAAACTTATGGGCCCTGAAATTCACTATCCTGGACCTGAATGGAGTTCTTTTGCACGTGGATGAGATATACTTACCTGGGCCAATTCACAAATTTGCGACTGTAGTCTCTATAGATTTGAATTGACAGCTTGCTAAAGTCATTTGTAAGTTCTCTTATAATTGAGCTTTAGAACTGTCAGTCTACAGCTCTGTGCTTTTCTCACCCCACTCATATNAATTTATGATTGGCTATATAAATCCCTTTTTACCACTGTGTTTTTTTCATTGTTATATCTATTTATGTTTGACCATTAATAAGCAAAAAAAACTTGTAAAAAATGTAATGCATAATATCATAGTAAGAACTCAGCATCATCAAGTTAAAAAGCTAGTCTTATAGAATGGCCATTAACTGGCTATGATTTTTGGTAGTGAGTGTTGTGCCATCGAATGAAAAAATATCTACAACATAAACAAAGCAAAAAGGAAATTACTAATACATCTGTCTTTTAGAAAACATGAAATAATTGCCAACAAGTTTAGTGTTACCAATTAAGGATAAGTTAAGGGAAGAGTGTTTGATTGTTAGTGCGCGTCTTATGTAAATCTGCAGAAACTTTTGTACACAATTTATGAATCCTTGTAGAACAAGTTAGAAGATAAAGGTGTAGACTGTAGAAAATAAGTAGTATGGCCTGAAGTAGTTGACTACAAGATTTTTAGGAAGAAGTCTTCTTGTTATGACCTCTCAGTGCCATATATTAACCGTCATCAAGGAGCCGTGTTTTCCTGAACTGCTACAGTCTGTTCAGAGATCACTTTGAATACAACATAGCACTCATGGTACCTGCCAACATTCTTCCCTCCACCTCCATTCTAAATAGTATTTTTTTTAGTTAAGTACTGCTACAATCACCTATTCAGAAGGTCATCTTTCAATACTGTTCTTAACTATTGTAAATTCAATCTTCCTCTTCCTGGGAGTTAGAATGACTAAGCCCCTGTTTGAGCCCCATTCTATAAAAATTCATTTTTCCCCAAATTTATTTTTAACTACACATTCTTCTAATAAGATAATTTTACAAGTAAATACAAAACTTTTCCCTACTTTTTAACCGAACATTTTCCAAAAAAATCACTATTAAAAAACCTATTCTTTTAAAAAAGGGGCTCAAACACACCGTAAATTGGATACTGACTGAAACATGTTGCATCCTCCTATCTGCCTAAGTACAAGGTTCTCCTTTGGTGTGGGAACACTATCATGTCCAACTTAAACTCAGGTTCATATCTGCTTACATGTGTATGATGCCTTCTGCGCCACACCCCTCGCTCTCCCACCTTTCTGTGCGGTTATCTGTGGTTGTTGACTCTTTGTTATTCCTGTTCTCTTTAATGCACTCCACTCTTAGCTATCATTCTACTACTTGTTTGCTCCCTTTCTCTAAGGTGTGCCCGTTTTTCTAAAGCTCAAGGAAATGGCATTACCAAGGATAAATATCTTGGTGTTTTGAATATCTTTGGTCTGTCCATTTGATAAAATCAAAATTTTCATTGCTGATAGCATGTTAGTATGAGAAAATTCCACTCCCTAATGCAAACTGCAACTGAATAGTTCAGTGGTCTCCAAAAAAAATGGAAATTAAAGAAATTTGAAAGCATGTGGAAGGGCTGTTACTAGAGCATGCGATTGAGGAAGAATGGCTGCTCTTCCATTTATCTCAAAGAACAGCGTGTGTTGGTTGGTTGAATTTGAAGGATCACTGAAGTCCTTGACCGTGGAAAGAAGAGTCATCAAATTTATATTGAGATTAAATATATTTCTTGAGAATAAGACAATATTAAAAAAGACCCATAAGGCTTACAGCCAGAGTCCACTTAAATAGGCTTACAGCCAATGTCTGCATTTTTAGAAAGCATAATTTGGTAACCATTCATAGGATCTCCTTCTTCTGTTTAAAAGCTAAAATTTAATTTATGGCCAGTGGAGATACTTTCTGCAAGTCTATGCAGGCATGCTGCAATTGTATATGTAAGTTATTCACCAATTGAGGGTTAGATGTATTATTTTGTTTGACTAAATAAGGCACAACAATTAAATACAGTGCTAAAAATTATCGATGGTGAACTGGAATTGTGGATATCCTATTACAACCTGTCCTAAAATTTTCAATGGCAAACTGAATATTTTTGTACCTTCTTGGTTATGCTGCTGTATGCTTTCATGGATTTAAAACTTATGGGCCCTGAAATTCGCTATCCTGGACCTGAATGGAGTTCTTTTGCACGTGGATGAGATATACTTACCCGGGTCAGTTCACAAATTTACAACTGTAGTCTCCATAGATTTGAATTGACAGCTTGCTAAAGTCATTTGTATGTTCTCTTATAAGTGAGCTTTAGAACCGTCAGTCTACAGCTCTGTGCTTTTCTCACCCCCCTCATATTTTTTTGACTCTGGAGTTAGTCCTCTCAACTTCCATACCTAAATGCTTAGCCTTGAATTGTTTTGTAGTTGCTTCTGTATCCTAGAACCATGCCGTTTCTTGCCGCAACTTTATATGATCTGTGATTATTTCGTCATGTTGCTCTGTGAATTGTTGTTACAAGTTTCTGGAAACTGTGATTGACTTAAATCTTGACTTAAATCAGTTAAATGATTTTAGTTTAAACCCCTCTTTCTTCGGCTCGCATTATCAAGTATTTCCTCTCTGCTTGTAGTTTCTGTTACCAATTTCTATTCCATCATCATTTTAAGTTTCACTACTCATCCAAATGGTTAACGGGCTACAACTTGTGTATTAACAGGTTACAGTAGAACAGAACATTGTACCCCCAGATCCTTCACAAAAATCTGTAGGAGTGGATGATGTCAAGCAAGATTGAAGTTTGGAATTTCCTGTGCATGAACATACAAGTGAAATGTAATATAAATTTTCATTTGGAACTGGGAAAAAAAAAAATGAATTGATGGAATGTCATAAGCTTAAAATAGATGGATGTTCTTAGATTGCTTTAATCAATGAAGTTTATTGAGATTTAACTGATGCAAGAAAAATTGATCTGTGCATTCTTACTGTAAGATACAAATCAGGACGTATGTACATGTTATTGTGGAATCTTTCTGCTTGAAAGGCAGTCACAGAATGCTGATGATTATCATAAGAGATTCCTAACATATCATAAGGTTTTCGTTCTTGAAAATCCACATTTTTCCAAAACCAGTAAAAAAACACACTAAAAGCTAAGTGAAACGGTCCGATTATGTTAAATGAATCTTAAATGTAGTAATTTAAAACTTGGAATATGGGACTGTATATTTTCTATTTTTTAATAAATCTCATTATTTAAAAGTGTTACAAGTCTGTGTGATGAATGAATCGTTTGAAAAAGAGATGCTATTTAGAATCTCATTTGTATTATGGCTAGATGAAGCGTAAATAAATTGATTCATTCGTCAATATACAAACAACTAACTATGTAAATCATTTTTCATCACTTCGTTCATTTACATTGCTAAATGTAAAGTAACTAGAAATTCGGCAATGGCTAATCTTAGTGGTGGTGACAGTTTTTGGAGATGGACAGTGGGCATTGGATTCCACGTGCTCTCCAGTCAATGGTTCCCAATCTTTGCTTCGATCCTAATAATGTGTGTAAATGGTGCAACATACTTATTTGGTGTATACTCTTAATGACATCAAGTCTTCATTAGACATTGCTTAACTTAGTGAGCTTCAAGGACTTGGGAGGGAACCTTAGAATCATATCTGGGCTTGTCAATGAAATTACTCCACCACCCAAGGTGGTTCTGATCATCAGTGCAGTTATGAACCTTTTCGACTACTTCATGATATGGTTAGCTGTCATTGGTCGGGATGCAAAACCCCTTGTATGGCAAATGTGCTTTACATGTGGATTGGAGCCGATTCAGGGGCTTTTGCAAACACGGACTCTGATTACTTGCGTTAAGAATTTCCCCAAGAGTCGAGAGGAATTGTCTTGGGTCTTTTGAAAGGTTTTGTTGGTGCTATTATGATAGTTATATCATGCTCTTCATGGAAATGATGCTAAATCCCTTATTTGCTGATAGCCTGGCTTCCAGCTGCTGTGTCAATCGTGTTTCCCATGATTCAACTAATCAAGATTGTTCGACTCAAGAATGCGGTCAACGTTTCCATAGCATAATGTATCTATCACTCTGGTTTTCTTATAATCATAATTCTTATTCAAAACAAGCTTACTTTTATTAGGATTGAGTATGTTGGAAATGCTGTTTTTGTGCTTATTCTGGTCTTTGCTCCACTTGCCAGTAATCAAACAAGAATTCTATGCATGGAAGATCAAAACACAATTCAAAACAGTGATTAGAAATTCTCTTAAAGAGTATGTTTGATAAAGATTAAAATCGGATTAAAATTGAAAAACTAGCCGTGTATGTTTGGTAGAGATTAAAATCGAAAAACTAGACTTGAATCAACACTATTGGCAGCAGAATTGCAGCCTATATCATCACCCTCTCGGGCTCGAGTAAATCCTCAGAAGCTCGTCTCTTGCATGAAAGACATGTTCAATCCACCGGACTGAGGCATGGACCTTACATGCATCAAGCACTTTTAAGCATAGACACGTCATTGCAACATCATGTGGCATAGGAGGGACATTAACAGAAATAAACAATTTAGGCCAAATCGGCAAATCTTTAGGCTACTCGACTAGAAGCATTTACAATCTATATATCGCCTCTGTGATCTTCGGGTCCTGCTTCGGCATGCAATGGCCGTTACTTTTCGTGATAATATCGGAGATGTTTGGCCTCAAATATTACTCTACAATGTTCCAATTTGGAGCTGTTGCAAGCCCAGTTGATAAAGAGGCACGAAGGCCAATGGACGCTAAGGGGCTTATAAGAGGAGGACAAGATTTAACATGTTCAAGAGTGTTATAGACTATCTTTTAATATTATTACAGTTGCTACAATTTTTTGGGTGCATAGTTTCATTGATTCTGATGTTTAGAACAAGATAGTTTTAACGAGGGAGACATATACAGAAAAGGCAAAGGCAGTAGAAATCGCAGCCACGGCTGTTACCACAATTGCCAGTGAACCACCGGCATCAAGAAGATAATGGAGTCATTCAAGTATTTTTAATTTTACCGTTGGATCATGTTCAATCCACTTAGATTCAAAACAAATGTTAGTCCCTCTTTGATATCCATTAAATCAAAACTCTTTTTTCTCAAACACATTTTCAACCATATATTTACACAATAAAATATTTTGTTCATAAATTTAATTTAATTTTTATTTTTTAATCACATATTCTCCAAAAAAAAAAAAAATCACTATTTTAAAACTCATTTTTTTTAGAAAAAATTATTTTAATGAATATCAAACATGGGCTTAATGAGACAAAGAAAAACGTGTGAAGATGGAACGCACCTTTTAGCCGAAAGGCACTCGTTTCCATTCTTAAGAGGTTGCGGGCTAAGAAATAAGATTTACATCATTTTTGATCCACGCTCTTACAAAAAATTATTTTTTCAAAACTTATTTTCAACCACACATTTTTCAATAAAATAATATTACACGTAAATTCAAAGGAGCAATGCTATTCATCCCCATTGGGATTACAACCACAGTTTAGGTGACGTTAATGCGAAATTAAATGATAGGTGAAATTAAATAAGTGATTTAATTTCACCTTTCGTTTAGCCTATCATTTAGAGCCACGTAGACTGGGATTGTAAACACACTATGGATGAGTAACATTTTTAAATTTAAAATTTTTTCTTATTTTTTAACTACATATTTTTCATCAGATCACTATTTAAAATGCATCATCTCCCCCCAATAATGGGCATTAAATGAAATGGACATAACCAAGGTTAAGAAGAAAAGAATAAAATGAAAAAAAAAATAATAAATAAAATTATGGTATCAAAAATTGGGAACAAATTCCAGAAAATGGCGCATTTATAATTCGCTTACACACTGTACACCACACACTCCGCTACTCCCTCCATTAGTAAAATCCCTAATTTCGTCTCTCTCTCTCTGTACAAATATATTTGTGTATTTATCTATATCTAGACTAGCTATCTCGTTTCTCTTTCCTTCTCCCTCGTAGGTTTGATCGCCGGAATATTCCAATCGCCGGCGATCTATTCCCTCCCAGAATACTCCACGTTTAGATCCATTTATTTATTGCATAATTACCTTTTTATTTCTTAGTCCAATTTGATCTCCCTTTCTGGTTACTGCTTTTCACGATTTAGATTTTTTACACGTGAATTAACTATATATTGTATCTACATGCATATGTGGTGTTTAGGGTTAGGGTTTTAATTGTTATAGAGGGGGAAGATGTTCAATAAAATCATGAAGAGAGGCCACCGCAAGGTGGCAAAATCGGATGGCACCTCTGTTGATTATGTCTGTGCTCCGACCGGACGGAGCTCCGGTCCTGTCTCTACCTCCAATGTTGTTGTTAACCATGCCTCCCGTGGTGGCCCTCCACCTGTTTCATCCCAATTGCAACAACTTCCTGCCACGGCTGGAGTGGTTCCTCTTCCCGGAACCATTGAGAATCTACCTATGTTCCGAGATGTCCCAGTTTCCGAGCGGCAGAGTTTATTCTTGCGGAAACTCCAAATCTGTTGCTTCCAATTTGATTTCTCGGATACCCTTAAGATGGTGAGAGAGAAGGAGATTAAAAGACAAACCCTCGTGGAGCTTGTAGATTTTATTCAATCTGGGTCAAGTAAAATTTCTGAAACCAATCAAGAGGAAATGATACAAATGATATCCTGGAATATTTTCCGTTGCTTGCCCCCAGCCTCCCATGAAAACACAGGGTCGGAAAATATAGACCCCGAAGAGGAAGAGTCTTACTTCGATCCCTCTTGGCCCCATTTACAGTTAGTTTATGAATTGCTATTGCGATATGTGGTTTCATCTGATACAGATACGAAGATTGCAAAACGATATATTGACCATTCTTTTGTGTTGAAGTTGCTAGATTTGTTTGATTCCGAGGATATGAGGGAGAGGGAGTATTTGAAGACAATTCTGCATAGGATATATGGAAAGTTCATGGTGCATAGGCCATTTATTAGGAAGGCAATAAATAATATTTTCTATCGGTTCATATATGAGACGGAGAGGCACAGTGGAATTGGAGAGCTTTTGGAGATTCTTGGAAGTATAATTAATGGGTTTGCACTGCCAATGAAGGAGGAGCACAAATTGTTTCTTGTGCGGGCTTTGATACCACTCCATAAGCCCAAACCAGTAGCAATTTACCATCAGCAGTTATCCTATTGCATTACTCAGTTTGTGGAAAAAGACTACAAATTGGCAGATACCGTTATAAGGGGTTTGTTGAAGTACTGGCCAGTCACCAATTGCCAAAAGGAAGTTCTTTTTCTTGGGGAACTCGAGGAAGTTTTGGAGGCAACCCAAGCTCCAGAATTCCAGCGTTGCATGGTCCCTCTCTTCAGACAGATTGCTCGTTGCCTCAACAGCTCTCACTTTCAGGTGCAAGAAAAACACTTCGATTCATTTTATCGTATTGGTTGCAGGCACATTTACTTTCTTGTTTATATCTTTTTGTTTTGCAAATTTGTTTATGAATCTTATAAGTGTTACATTTTGATGTGCTTGATTAATGCTACTGATTTTCTTCGCATGGATTCATGGAATAATGACATTTATAGAATTCTGATTGGATGGTTAAAGTATTTCTGAATTTGTGTTCTGGATACATCTTTGTTTTAATTATTATAATATCCGTGATGAGAGTCCTAGTATCTTTTATGGCTTATGCTGTATGTGTGGCTAGCAACGTTGTCCTCTATTTTTCTATACTCGAATTACTACATTTACTTGATTGTACTTTATATATTGATTTGTCAAACTAGACATACTTGTTGATCTGTGTCTTGCACACACATAATTGAATAATAATGTTGGCTCCTGAATCTTTGGCATGATGTTGGTTCATTTTCGGAAGAATTGGAGCCTAAATGTGATGCACTTCCCATGTTTGTGTAAAAGTCGACTATGCCTTAGTGGTGGAAATTTCAATTTTAGTCCATTTTGGTCTTCTAGTTTTTCAATTTTTGGATATATTATTTGATTTCTATTTAAATCTTTGGTGAGAGTGCCAGCATGATCTCAGTACTTTATATAGCTTTTCTTTTTCTGAACTAGCAACTCTATTTACCATTTTTGGAAGATGCACGTTTTAAATTTGGACTTGATGGTATGTTCCCCTTGTAGTTTTGGCTATAAAAGTGATCCTAATGGAAGGTTGTAAGCTTGGTCCCGTTAAATATACCTATGTTTATTTTTTTTCTTCATGTAGTTCAATTTCTTGAGGTTGGCTATGACCTTGGTCCTTTCTGAAATGGGGAGCAGGCAAGTACCTTATCATTAATTTTCACCTACTTCATTAGATGTGATTTTCGTGACCTGCTCAACTAAAGGGTTGCAGGTCAAAATAAGACAAAGTTGACATTCAACATCTTTTTGCACTCCAATCTACTCACAATTAGAAACTTTGGTGTTTTGTTGTTTTACGACTACTTCATCATTAGCCATTTTCTTCTATGCTTGTACAGTTATATTCTATTTAGTAGTTAATTGATAAATTGGTTATCATGCTTAATTTGATACTGAGCAGTAGAAAAATTTAGTGCTTAAGAACCTTGTATTCGATCACTGATCCTAGGCCGAAATGGTCTTTGAATCTCATCTGGATCTTTTTCAACTAGTAGAATTCACCAAATGAGTTTTTGAAAATTCTTGTACTGCTTAATTTAATACTATTGAAGGTGTTTTCCGTGAAAAGCCTACCTCCAAACTCGGGTTAAAGTTGTAGAATAGTTATCTTTCTTATGGTTGGACTTAGTTACAAGTTAAGGTTATTACTGCACTAAAAGATGTTCTCAAATAATTAATTGTCAATTATTGAGTGAAAAAATAAAACTAGTAGCGGTATTTGGAACCTATTAGTTATATAGCCCCTGTTTGAACCCCATTTTGGGGAAAATAGATTTTGTAATAGTGATTTTTTTTATTTTTTGGAGAGGGGGGTTAAAAAGTAAAAGTTTTGGGTTTACTAAGGATGGCAATGGTTCGGTTCAGCTAAAACCATAACCGCACCACCAAATTTTTGGTCATACCATAACCGCACCANGGTTCGGCCAAAACCATAACCGCACCATCAAATTTTTGGTCATACCATAACCGTACCATAACCACGAAAGTCGGTTCAGTTAATAACCACAAAAATAAATTATTTTTTATAAGTCCAAACTCCAATCATCAAATTGAAAAAAAAAAATATATATTATGAAGAAAAGTCAATAAAAACAAAAACACAATACTAAGCCAATTTAGCAAACAATATCCCAACTTTCAAATGCAAAATTCGAATTTAACAAACAATATTATCAACATAGGTCAATCTCCATTCTTCCCTACAACTCTTATAGCATAGGTCAAGAGTCAAGATTCAAAGTTGCTTCCAATATAGTAAATAAGAAATATAATTAGAGTAATAATACAATCATACTACCTAATAAAAAATGGTCTTAACTGAAGATTTAAACCAAAAAATTTACATCTTCGTCAATATCCTCCTCACTAAACCTTGCATAAACCCCGAAGTATGATGAAGGAGCAGATTTTTCTACACATAATAGAGAAAGAAATTAGCAATAAAAGAAAGTGCATGAATAAAAAATATAAAACAATAAATCCGTCATGAATACCAGTCTAAAACCAATCTCGAGCACACATTAAAGCTTCTAAAGTCTTTATGAGGCACTTCCACTGTCTTTTTAAGATTAAATAAACATTCAACTGCAGATTAAAACAAACAGAATTCTGATAAACTAATCATTGATTTGGTGAACAGAAAATACAATTTATAAACAGAAAGTAGCATTGATTTGATTTAAGAACTGGATGATTTGAATTCAAGAGAAAACTAACATGTGAAACTTTCGGATCTGGAATTGCTGGAGATAACTCAATCGCATAAATAATAGTGTCAATTAAATCGCTTGATTCTGCACGATTTCGTTTTTACAATTGTCTTTTTTTCGCGATAGGGACAATTGCACTGAGTTCCTGAAATAAGAATTCGATGCACAAAATTATTTACCAAACTTAAGGAACAATACAAGCACTCAAGAAACATGAAACTATACCATACCCGGAACTGGCGAGTGGGCTAGGTTATTGGGTTAAAGTTTACTTAATGTTAATTGGGCCAGAATTTTGGAAAGCCCAATTGTCAAAATTGCTCAATTAATTTTAGAAAGAATAATGGAAAACTCAATTGTCCAATTAATTTTTTTAACGGGTAATCGATTCGGAGCGGGGCACCATCGCTATATACCATACCCCCTTTAAATGAAGTGGTTCATTAAAATTAAAACCATAACCGCCCCCATTGCACCATCGGTTCGGTTTTTTCCGTCCCAGTTAACCGCAATTTTCGGTTTTAACGGTTCGAATTAACATCCCTAGGATTTACATGTAAAATTATTTTATTGGGAGAATGTATCGTTGAAAATGAGTTTGGAGAAAAATGAATTTCTAGAGAATGGCGCTCAAACAGGAGCATATTTGCAACATAAATTTATGGTATGCACGATCACAAAAAGCATCCCATTCCAGGTTATGCAAGGAAGAGGGGTTATTTTGTCCAATTTCATGCATCTATAACACAACCAATTTTTGCATTGAATTTGCATGCATATGAGCAATTGCAAGGAGGCATTGTTTGTATGTTTTTGTCAGATATGACACGAGGAGAAGAATTTAGAAACCTCTGTATATTGAAAATATATTACACCAATTTTTCTTTTTGCATTGTGGAACATACAAGAACTCTTTTAAGTGACTGTGGGTTATTTCAATCTTTGTTGGAGGTAGCTTGGTTGCATTTTAGAATATATGGCATAATTGCATTTTTCCTGAAGCCCAGAACTTTATTTGCCCCTAATAATTTCTGTAGTAATTATATATTTTGAGAGTAAAAATGCATCTCATTCCATGTGCTATATGTTGGAAACTATTTCTCCATGCTATTAGAAAGAAAATAGAATTATTTGATAAGGTGTAACTTGAGAACACAAAGTTGATCAAATAAAAGTTTCTTACTGGGATTATATTCTTTGAAATCACTGTTGACTGATTTGGCACCACAATATACTTTTATCTTAAGACGTGGTTTTTACAATATTTTTCTTTGAAGCTTTTGAAATTCTTTGGAAATTAAAAATTGCTACATAGATAAAGATTTAAAAAACTCCATAAATATATTTCCGTAGTTGATCTCTTATTTAACTAAACATAATAGTGTGACATTGTGACTGAATGAATCTAGGATTGGGAACATGCAGAATCAGCTCTTAAAACTTCCCAATCAGTTAGCTTGAGATCTTCTCTCTCTGGGATGTTGGGTTGGTTTGTTGCTTTGCTTGTTTGCTGCCCTAAAATAAATGGTGTTGTGCCACTCCAACTAGTCATGGATTTAATCATAGTTCTATTGGTCATTGGCTATGTTTTTGCACTTCTGTGGCCCAGGATTTTTATTGAGAAAAAGTTGTCTGCTTGACAGCTAGTATATATTGTACCAAGACAAGAATATAACTGCTATTGTATATATTTTTAGTTGTTTACTGATTGGAAAGTGATATTTCAGTTCTTGGAGATGAAAAGTTCAAGTTGCATTGAGAGCCAACTACAAATTTGGTTTGATTATTAGGAGTTTTTCTTTTTAATAGTAAGTCATACTTGTATAGGGTCTGGATCCTAGGTTTTATTTTTCTTCCACTTTGTGCACGCTGAACGAAGAGGAAATAAATCTCATATTTGTTGATTAGAGAGAAAATTATTTGTTCTAAAGTTGTTTATCAATGATCTTAATTGAGGCAATCTTCATAGTATTTTCTGAGGCAAAGTAATGTTTCAGGTTGCAGAACGAGCACTCTTTCTGTGGAATAATGAACATGTAGTAAGCTTGATTGCCCAGAACCGGAATGTCATTTTGCCAATTATCTTCGAGGCTTTAGAAAAGAATATCCAGTCCCACTGGAATCAGGCAGTACATGGTCTTACCGTCAATGTTCGGAAAATGTTTTTGGAGATGGATGTGGAGTTATTCGAGGAATGCCAAAGGCAGTATGCAGAAAGGGAAGCAAAGGCAAGAGAGTTGGAAGAAGAACGAGAACTGATGTGGCAGAGATTGGCCGCTACTGCTGCTGCACAAGAAGGCTGAAGGGATATGGCTATTGCTTTTTTGGAATGCAATGAATAGTCCCAATCCAAGAAATGGTATTTCATTTTTAATGTTCTTTCCTTTTTGATTTTGCTTTGCCCAGTCATTAAAGATTGCTTGTTAAGCAGCTAGTAATGTAACTTAGATGTATCGATATGTGCTGCAGATTAAGATTGGTTTGTGAAGTATTTCTTGCATTTGGTTTTTACCATATTTTTTTTTAAATATCAAGATTTAATTTCTTTGAAGAAAAATTGCATTCAGAGTTTTCAGTTGATGACTGAACCGCTCAATTTCAAATGAAGTGAAACCGCCCTCTTTAAAATCGATATTTCTATTCTAGTTAAATTAAAGAAATAAATAAGAAAATCAAATGTTTGCTGCAAGTCTTGTATTGTCTGGCTGAAGTATGTAATTTCGTCGCTTTCTCAACTCACTTGTCTCGTCTTTCCTTAGTTGCCAAAATCTGCATGCCACATCGAGCATTTCACTTGACTCATTTTACACTTCTAAGTTGGACAGGGATGGAATAAAGGGAACAATTTTTTATTTTTTATTTTTGTATTGGACTGATAAATAATAATAAGAAAAAAAAAACTACCAATGAAAAATTAAATGGTCTTGAGATAGCCCTGAGCTAAGGTCGAGGGGCTCCCCCTCCCTCCGCCACTGAAGTCAGACAAAAATAGAAAATAGAGAAGTGATAAAATTATTACGTTAAATGTACGTAACAAATATATTAAGAGTCTTTCAAACCCACAACGATTGCTATATGCACCGTATGGATACGAGCTGGACGTGAATGTTTTTTATTTATCATTTATTACATTTACATTAAGCCTTTAATCCTGAAATGATTTCTCCTTTGAAGTTGGAAGTTCAAAGCAGGTGCAGTGAGATATACATTTGAATTTTGTTTTATTCATTCTTTTTTGTTGAGGGTTTTTTCTTCTAAGATAATATTTGAATGTAACTTCTTGAAATTCCGATATTTTTGTGTCTTTTTATTAAAAAGCCAATAAAATGAAAAGTGGAACGAGTAAGTGATAAATAAAAATACAGATATTCCTTTTGTTTTGGCATTTTCCTGATCGTATGCGTTCTTTTTTTTTTTTTAGAAAAAAATAAGTAGAAGGTGATGTAATAATCTTGAGAATTATTCTACTTGTACCGAAAAGTTTGACAACTTTGTTGACAAAACGCCACATGACGACCCCCCATTGAGGGGGTGCCTGTGGCGGGCACCAGAGCACATAGTCATTTTATGATGGGCTCAATATTTCCTCCAAGGCTGACCCTGGACTTAGGCAGCATAAGCGGCTGCCTAGGGTCCCAAAAAATTAAGGACCAATTATTTTTATCATACTCAAAGAAGACCCAATTCATACTATATTTTAAGAGTAGCAAAAACCTATATTAAGGAAGTCCAAGAAGAAGAAAATTTGGCTAAAACTCCATAACAAGCAAATATGGTAAATGTCATATACATAGTTTAGACCAATTCTATCATTCCTTTCTAAAGTATCATCCTTTCACAGTTTCGAACATAAAGAAGCCATGTCAAGTTAGTGATGAAAAGAATAATTTTCATACAAATGTAAAATAGCAGAAATGGATGTGTTCTTCAGAATTACGACTGGATTCTACTATCAATTGAAAAAGATAGATGAGCCCCAGTGTGATATCATGCTTCATCCATTGAGAAGTACAGAAATAATTGGCGAAGAACGAAGGAACAAATGGATAAGGGTTATGCTACACTTACCTAATTATTTACCTAATGGATTACATAATTGACAAGTGGTGTCCCCCTATTGGGGGGCGCACTTGTCAATTATGTAACCCATTAGGTAAATAGTTATGTACAAATAGATTTTTCCAATGGATAATATCCCTTCTTTTATCCAATCATCTAACCATTTCTGATATCCTAGATGCACATGAAGAATGACCTCCTCTTGTCTGCCTTGTATTGTAGGAGTTACAATTCAAGCACTTGTGCGCTACGATATGGAAGTTCACCTCTGATGTTTCTCCACAGTCATTACAGAGGATCCATACCTAAATCACCAAGACATCATGTGTTTCAGATAAGATATCTTAGCAATGAAAGCAGTACGGGTTTGATGATTTAGGACTTCGTTTCTTACCATCTTGTTTCGATACATTTCAGGCATAGGTATTGAAGCCACCTGGATTTAGAAGTAAATGGTTAGGATACAGGAGAAAAAATAAATAAAAATAAAAAACAAAATCACTATGAACTTGCAGACCTCCTGATCCAGCTTCTCCCATATGAGGGTCATGTCACAATATGATTTTGAGCAAACTGGGCAGGAATACCTGTGTGCCTAAACCATTAGCATGAACACCTTCGATGGAAATGAAGAAAGAACAGAACTTAAGCTTTTAAAAAAATTGGTTCAACATTGTATCAGAGCGCAAGCAAAAAAATCTGTGTTTGAGTCTCACTGACATCCATGTATAAAATAATGCACAACAGGCCTTTTTGGCCTGCATGTGAGGAAGGGTGTTCTGAACACAAAATCTACCCACTATGAATTAAGCTTTTAGATAATGTGGTTTAACAGAGGGAGAGGACAGGAAATCTTACTGGAAATGTCTTTCCATCTCCTTAACACATTCAAGATGTATAGTATGGCCACATGGCAATACAGTAATGTCTCTTGTGGTATCGAAAAGATACTGCATTCCAAGATGTAAAAATTTAAAATAGAAACTTAAATCAAAACACTTTCTTACTATAATTGCAGTGTCATATATTACCTCAAAGCAAACCGGGCAATTGTGGTGCATTGCTCTTTCTACACAAATATGTGACTCCTTCAATAAATTTGAATAGCAGCATTCTGAAACAGAAAAACATGTCCCTTCAACTTCTTGGTTCATAACCCTGACTATCAATAAGTAAAAATCATATCAAAATATGACTTACCACATCTGTCACAATGGAAATAATTTTCCTTGCCACCAGTTCTGTTGTGACAAAAGTCCAAAAGAGAAAAAGTAAATTAGATACAGAAAGTTGCACGGAATTATCTACACAAGAAAGGAGTGAAAACGAATTGGCCATATAAAATAGGCAACCAAAATTCTGTAGAAAAAGTTTCATTACAGAGTTCATATGCCAGGAAAATTTATCACAAAACAATAGTCGTACGAAGTTTGAGTCAAGATGGGAGGAACATAAAGCAACATGGTCTGGCAAATGGGAAAAATAAAAATAAAATAAATAAATAGATCCATCAGAAAAGATCTTAACCTGCAGATTCGGCATTTATAACAGTGATATTGATTCTTCGAAACCTAAAAAAAAAAAAAAATGAAAAGTGGGGTTATTTAAGTGATAAAAAAGTATGTACTGTTTTGAGAATTTAATCAAAGAAGCTTACATCGTCGTCAAAGAATTTGCATTTTGAGCAATAGTACTTCCCCATACAAGCCCCGCAGTTACTACAATTTTGTTGAACCTAAATGGCAAATAAAATTGGTAACGTCAATCAAATAAGTAAATCATCCAGCAGCATAAATTTAGTAAATTGTCAAATGTTAGCATCTATATACGAGTTTTGAAGGATGAAACTCACATCTTGTTCCGTGTTACACAATGAGCAGATGATCTGAAGACAGATATAAATCAAAATTAGTGAAATCTAACATACTTACATACTATTGATCATATGTTTGTTTAGTTAGTGACACAGACAGGAAGCGTAACGAAATTTATGGAAAATATTTCGAATAAAAATATTTTTACAGTACAAACTTCTTGACTCAGTCCAGATAACATCAACGTCAATGAGAAAAAAAGAGGATAGGAAACAAATCAAAGTATTTATCAATGCCTTATCCATAAGAAGCTGTATCATGCTATCAAACAACATTTTCAGACAAGTAATAGAGTTGGAATTTTGACATAATTTGACAGAAAATCCATTTCTTAGTTTTTAAATGACAAGGAAATTAAATTAAAAGAATTCCGAAAACCAAATACCTATTTGTATCCACATTATGTTAACACGCATAATAACATATGCATCAAATGTAAATAATACTAACCCGTTTTATTTCGTGACGGGGAATATCATGACGCTCGAGCGGATCAACTTCTATTGAATTCTGTTTAAAGAATAACAAGGGTTATACTCAACAATAATTTCTGCTCAAATCCATTTTTTTTTTTAACATAACCTCAAACTAATTATTAATGCATAACAAGGTTCAACCTTTGCATCATTGTGGCAGTGCCGGCAATCAAATATCTCATTGCAACAGGGTGCTCTAATCTTACACCTTCTTCGGTAATGCGAGCAGCTGAAAAATTATTCAATGTAATCTAAACTTAATTTACCAGATTTATTTCAGCTATTGAAATTACTTTTCCCAAAAAAAAAAAAAAAAAAAAAAAAGGTAGTTCAGGAAACATAAATAAAAAGAAAGTGAAAATGAAAATTTAGAATTACATACCCATAATTTGCAGAACCCAGCTCCATCATGCATTCATCGTCTACAGATGAATGAGAAATTATCTGATGCTTCAAACCGCAGTCCATTTCTCTTCTGATAATTTACAGAAATAGATTCGAGATACAGTACAGAAAATATCCTGAAAATTCACAACCAAAAAAAAAAAAAAAGAAAATCAAATCAACAATCTATGCAGAAACAAATCTTGAAAAATATTAGCATCAAAACATATCTGAGTTAGAATATATTTTGAATTGAATTGGAAGGAGGAGAGAATCAAACCCCCTGACTTTTTTTTTTTTTTTTTTCCATTTGGGCATCTGGGGTTTTTAGCAGGAACCCACCCTTGAATGATATAACAGGAAAGAATAATTTTGCAACAGTAATACAAATCTTTTGAAAATTACATGGACAACCCCAAGATTATCCACATTTTCACATTTTTTTTCAATCTCCCTTTTATACTTTATATTATCATCGATGAGATGACGAGGCAACACGCCACCGTTTGCCTCTACATTTCTTGCAGTTATTACACTCCAAATAATCTATAGTACAGTTCAGAGAGAGATAGAAGGACATACAATGTCAACGGCGTCGTATATTCGAGGAGATTGAGGAACAAGAATGAACTGTAATGTCTCTTCAAGACCTGAACAGTTCGTAAAATCTGGGTGGGTACTACAACAGTTAACAATGGTGTATATATAGATGTTTTTGAAGCATTCTATCCGTCCGAGTGTTTCAACTTTATACTCTTTCTTTGGTCCTATGATGTACGTATAATTAAAACAATCTTGCAACACAAACGGGGGTATTTGACATGATTTAAAAATAGAGCACACCTGTCAAATATTCATTGGACAGTTTGAAAAAAAAAAATTAAGTGCTGACACGCAGCACCTGTCACCCAATCCTATCGCCTGTCCCTGTTCAAGTAACTTAATTGTAATGAAATTCATGTATTTATGATTTTATGTACCACGAAAATTTTGTTTTTTATACCCTTGTCCAATTATTTTGTTTGATTTTTAATGGTGTAATAAAAGTTTTTCAAAATTGTATTTAAAGAGTAACGTTGAATTATGGATGAGAAAGTATAATTTTTCGACAAATAATTGTGATTCCTCTTCTTCTTGAAGAAGAAAAATAATCCTTGTACAACAAGCATTTTCGTTTTTATCTTGACTCATTTCCCAATCTACCTTGTGCAGCTTCGTTTGCAATAATTATTTCCTCATTACCGAGCCACATTAGGCCAAGATTTATTGGGGGCAGGTCCATTTCAATGATCAACATCTAATTACACTACCCATGACCCCAATTGTAGATCATTCAAGGGCTGAATCACAAGCTTTGGCGAGTTCAGAACCAGAATGCACCAGCACCAACAAGATGGGGATGCAGTCACTCTGATTGCTCAAGCCAACAATCCATATGGAGGTAATGATGCAAAGGTAGACAAAGAAACTCACTCTAGATTGGAGAGAACACATCTACTAGAACAACATCGGTGCACAACGTTGGTTGACAACACTCTCACAGTGGCGGGTCCCATTGTGTTTAAAAAAACAAAAAAAATATCACCCCACCTACCCCCTGTGTGAGAGGTTGTCAACTGACATTGTCGACCGATGTTGTACGTCTAGCACCACTCTTTATGATTTTATGTACCACGAAAATTTTGTTTTTTACACCCTTGTCCAATTATTTTGTTTGATTTTTAACGGTGTAATAAAAGTTTTTCAAAACTGTATTTAAAGAGTAACGTTGAATTATGGATGAAAAAGTATTATTTTTTCGACAAATAATTCTTGTACAACAAGCATTTTCGTTTTTATCTTGACTCATTCCCCAATCTACCTTGTGCAGCTTCGTTTGCAATAATTATTTCCTCATTACCTAGCCACATTAGGCCAAGATTTATTGGGGTCAACAACTAATTACACTACCCAAGACCCCTATTGTAGATCATTCAAGGGCTGAATCACAAGCTTTGGCGAGTTCAGAGCCAGAATGCACCAGCACCAACAAGATGGGGATGCAGTCACTCTGATTGCTCAAGCCAACAATCCATATGGAGGTAATGATGCAAAGGTAGACAAAGAAACTCACTCTAGATTGGAGAGAACACAAGAAGAATTGAACCAGGTGGTTGGATAAAATTCTTGAACCGAAGAGTCAACTGGAGGGGAGGGATCCCCGAAAGGGAAAATGGGACAATATATCCATCAAACAATAAATCATTAGTTATTTCGAAAACTATCGAGTCAAATTGAAACCTCACTTTCGGAAAGCGGTTGATGACCTCGTGACTAATATTCTAGGAAGTTCCACAAAGTCATACAAGCCGCCTACTACTACTTCAATCAACCAAATTGGTGAGATCAATAAGGGAGACAATCCGAGCTAAACATTCAAAAATGATACAGATTATATGAGTCTTGGGTATTGCATAAGTTAAGAGTAGAATCCTAATTCCTCGTTACAAACATGACAATTAAGAGGAATTCAATGATATTCCAGCTTGTTAAAACCCTAAGTCCCCCTACTCTAACGAATATGACTTCGTTGGTGACTCTTACAAACATAATATTATACGAATAAAAACACGTTATTTTTATGCTTTGATGGAAGTAAAGTCTAGACCCCTTTTTAAGTCATACTCCGTTTTATTTCTTTCATTATTAACACGCCATCGAGAATGACTATACTTTATAAAAATCCAACAATCATCATTTTCTTGAATTTTAAAACACGTTTTAAAAATCATAAATTCAAAAGTAAAAATAACAACACTAGAAACAATATTTTTTTTTAATTGGTTGAAGAAATTCTGACTCAATCATATCTCACTACATCATGTATATGTAAACCTATTATATACATGTAGTACAAGCGATAAAGATTCAAAATTTCCAAATTTGATGTTATCCAATTTACAACTCGTTTGCCCCCCTTTCTTTCAATTTTTAATGTTTGGGATAGTGATTTTATTATTATTATTATTTTTTTTTTTTTTTGAAGAATGTGTAGTTGAAAAAGAAGGAAATTTTTTAGATTTACGTATAATATTATTTTATGAAAAATTGTATGATTGAAAATAAGATAAAGAAGAAAAAATAAAAATGAGAAAGAGGGCCAAATGGGGCTTTGATCTTTTGAGATTTTTAGAGCACGGTTTAGATATGAGAACGAAGTGGATAAACTTCATTGGATTTTCTGACACGGATGGGCCCCACGCAACTTAGTACCATATTGTCTTTCGAATCGGGCACCAAAATATATTAACCGTTCATTCGGCTTATGGAATAAAAAAGAGAGAGAGAGAGAGAGAGGAGAGAGGAGAGAGAGAGAGAGAACAAGCTATGGGCTTGAGCCCCATTTTTCGTATAAAATGTATTTTGAAATATTAGATTAATGAAAAATGTGTGGTTAAAAATGAATGAAATGTAATATTATTTTATTGAAAAATGTATGAATAAAAAATGAAAGAGATCAAAATGTATTTTAATATTCAATTTCCATAAGATACTAAAATTTGAGTAGTGATTTGACTTAAAATAATTTACAGTTTCTGTCCAAATTGAGAAATAAAAAATATTTTTCCGTTTTTTCTCAAAAAGAAAATTTTGTTCGATTTGATAAATACAATTTTTTTTATTTTTTTTATCAGATTGACAGTGTTAGAATATTGCAGTTGAATGAATAACTCGAGTTCCAATCTCTTAGCCTTCAATTGTGTAAAAACTATGCACACGTTGGATTTTTATAAAAAAAAAAAAAATTATTAAAACAAAAAATTATTAAAGAAATGCTCATTTCACTCTAGTTCACTTGTAGTCCATGTAAACGCCACCTAGAAAACGAAAGCAACATAGTCGATAACATCTCACCACGTGGAGGCCTCACGTATCTCCCATGCTTCGCTTGCAGCGAAGAGGCAATACATATCAAGTCTCTCACCCATGTAAAAGCATTGCAATATGGTTAGCACGGCTTTTGCATAAAATAAACTGCATTCATGTCTCTCCCGTTGATAAACCCCGTATAAGTTCATGTGAGGGTGACGAACGCCCAGTGGGTTCAACGGAGTGAGGAGGATATAAGAAGTCGTTCGCCTGTGATGATTAATTATCGTGTTATCTTATGTTCTTATATATTTTCAATAGTTAACTTAACAGTCAGATTATCAACTGTCGATGATCATTTTTCTTGGAATGGTGATCTTCCTGCTTAGCGGTTCTTCCGAGTGTGCAAGTAACATAAAATGCTAACAGAAATGGGACAAAAATTATTTATTAAAGATCGTACTGATTATTTAGATCAACGATATTTATTTATTTATTTTCTTGGTCATTTAACATATAAAACATAATTGTGAAGAATCTAGTCACTTGTAGTTAAGGAGGGAGCAAAGAAAGCACAAAAATGTCACCTTCAGCAGCCTAGTAGGAACAAGGCTCCTTTGAATTTGGAAGGTTGTAACGATATTTTGTCATTGTAAGGCGACAATAACGACTACAATCCCATCATTTTTCTTTACCGTTTAACATGTGAACTTACACGCACGAGTCAGTGTCAACAAAAAAGAATCCAATTGTCCTAAAATTCACCGTTCTGATCCAAACTCCACTTCCTGCCAAAATTATTCCTTTTTTTTTTTTTTTTTT
>CAIGRF010072618.1:9803-22137 GCA_903798235.1 Fraxinus ornus | reverse complement strand
CGTTTATTCAGAGCTTGCATTTTGTGTTCCTGTTTTCTTTTTGATTTGACACTTTTTTAAGTGCTGAGGCATTGAGGTTTTGTTAGACCCTCGTGGTGAAAGGAGGTCATGAGAAAAAATTCCTATAATAGATCCCGTTTGATTGTGATTAAAATCGAAATTGAAAAACTAATCGTTATTGTTGACTTTTATTAGGCGAGTGAAATATAATAACGATTATATTTTTAATTTTAATTGAATTTTAATCGGTAACAAATACGCTCATATTATTTAGCACTAAAGTGCTACAATATTGAAGTGGTATTAAGTAATATGCTCAATGAAAATTAAAATTTATTTATTTAGTTAATTATACCCTAATATCATATAATGTCGCCTAAATTGACATTTTAATGTCAGAGGCGCTAATAATATTATTATTTTTTAAATGTTAGATGTGAAACGAGATAGAGATGGTAACGAGTCGAGTT
The DNA here is from genome assembly GCA_903798235.1 of Fraxinus ornus. Taxonomy (NCBI): domain Eukaryota; kingdom Viridiplantae; phylum Streptophyta; class Magnoliopsida; order Lamiales; family Oleaceae; genus Fraxinus; species Fraxinus ornus. The sequence continues at coordinate 21,667 of CAIGRF010072618.1, read as the reverse complement.
GAGTTTGAGTCCCTTCGGTCTTGAGGCACACGAGCTTGATTTTTGTCAATGAGTAAGCTCGATTTGGTCATTTAGCTTGGGGGTCGGGTCGAATCGAGCCAGATTCCGACTTTTTTTCTTCAAAGCCATGTATTTTTTTAATTTTTTTTTTTTTATATATAAATCATCACTTATTAAAGAAGAAGAGAACCCAGGATGAGTCGGCTCATGATCTTGCATGACTCAGTATGAAAATTATCCCAATCTGCCAATTGATCGAGCTGGGACGAGTTGAGCCCTCAACCGAGGTGCAATATCATCCACGTTTTTTTTTTAATACACTCTCGTCAAAAGTATGCACGTGTGAAATTTTGACAATCATATCGTCAAGGTTGTTAACTTTAAAAATGATGAGTGATTGACATAATAATAGTTTGACAAATTTAGCGACAAGTTAAAAAATTTAAATTGTTCAATGGCAACTAGAAAATCATTTGAGAAAGTGTAGTGGTGCTTAGATATTTAACCTACATATTCGTTTAATTAACAAAAGTTTTATTACCATTATTGCAAGCAATTCGAAATTGAGTGACCGATCGTATCAAATCGAAGATAAGTGACTAGATTTATTTATAGATTCAAGTCAAATGATCTAATTGAATTAAATTGAAAATGAGTGACCAAAATACAACTATGTTCAAAGTTGGGCAACCCACGATGCATTTAAAATTACGGTTAAATGAACAAAAAAAAAAAAAAAAAAAAAAACCTATTGTTAGATATGTAAATGGATTTGGCATGCACACATCCCATCCATAAAAATAATTATCCGATTCGAATATCCAACGGAATATTCGATTGTTAAATTCATATTCAATTTGCTATGTTATCGGATATTGAATCCAAAATTGAAGAAGGGAAAAATTCATATCTTAGGTGTAAGATATAGGTCGATTCAAAATTTAAACTAAAATTCAGACAATAAGTTTAAATTTTCAAATCTCAAGTGATAAATAAATAATTAAAAATATTTTATTAATTAAATGTATCAAGTACCGGTTATATAATTAATTCACAGTTACATATTTATAGGCCACAACTTATTTATTGGTCACAAATTTTTTTTCACTCATATTAAAATATTATGGGTCGCGAAATTATTTATTGGTTACACATCACATTTTTTATATGTCACAACTTATTTAACGCTCACAAATTTTCAAATTAGTTGGTCATGAATTATTTTTCAATCACAAATTATTGAATTTGTAGGTAACAGATAACCAAATAGTTGGTCACACACACCAACACTTCACCCCATCCTCAATCACGATCCACTACTAATATTTGATCACAATCAACCATGTAGTTGGTCACAAACACCTAAATAGTTGGTCACAAACACTTTTCATCTCATCTCACCACGGGCGCCACCAAACCAGCACCACAACATCACCATCGCTGTCAACGACCATCACCATCAACCACCAATACCATCATAGCCGCCGTCAATCACTACCTCCACCCCACCAGCACCGCCAACATCACCACCAACATCACCACCACCTCACCACCACAGCCAAAATGACAATCACCACCACCCAACTAAAAATGCCACCACAATTTGCAAAACCACTACCATCTACCCCCCAAAACTCTAGATTTTCACGACTAGCACCTTACCGTCAACACCCAAAACGACCCACGATAGATCATAGGGGTGACTGTAGCGGCAACACCTAAAAACACCTAGAAACAACCACCTTATTGCCAACACCTAGAAACACCACATCACCGTCGCTACAACGGCGACTGTAGCCTTCACAGTGTCGTCACAACGACGACGACTGGAGCATGGAGTCGCCCCCAAACATATTGGAGAGAAGAAACACCAAATCTACGTAGCACCGTTGAATGAAAGGGTGAGGGTGACAGAGATGATGGAGGTGGTCGATTAAAGGGGTTATTCAACATCGGTGAATGAATGGGTGATCAGCGGCTTTGCACAGTCCCACGTGCGCGATAGCTTTGCACAACATCGCAGCACAATGACGCTATTTATCGTTGCTCGCTGACTTTTTAGCAAAGCGTCGCCGTGAAAACGGTGGACCAACTATAGCCATTGCGTAGATCAACGCGGCTATCATCTTCTTTGCACAGTATTGCTGTCTTTTGACGTCGGTGATCCGTGCAAGGGAAAGGCTAGATAGAACAGCGAGAGAAGAGAGAAAAAGGAAATAATTTGGGTTTGGGAATTAAATTTGGTAGCGTGGATGGAAATGGGATGAGATGAACTTAATATTTAGATTAATTTGATTTTTAATATTATTATTTGATACTACCAAAAACTCGTACATGAATGAATTCGAACTCCAAGGTTGAACTCTATCGTCCCCGATCTTCAATATTGGAAACAAAGGCGTTTTCGTCGCCCCTCTGATGTTCAAGTCAGACAACCGATGAAGAAGATATATGCCCGAATGTATGTTGAAAACATACCTAAATATTGGGGCTATGTTATGTATTTATAGATATTGAAGGTGGAGTCCTAAAAAGACTCAAGTACCTGTAGCTCTTATAGTTTATTTAGGGTGTTTGTGTTGTGTTGGGAGTGCACTGCTTGAGTTAAGGTTAAATTAGGTAATAAGTTGGGAAATTGTGTTTAGGTAGAACTAACATCCTTTGGTAACGTGTGATGGGGTTAAGTAGGCAAGGGTGCTCGTCCAGAACTAGTTACTTGGACCCTGACCTTGGGAGCATCCCAATTGGGATGGGCTTAGATCGGGTCCAACTGCTCGAGATCGGCCTACAGACATACCGGATCACCATTATTAATATTAAACAAATTAAATTTTCACCTAATTTTTGAATAAAAAACTTTTGAATTTGATTTTTGAAATTGAAAGTTGAAAAATATGGATGGGTGTAATTTCTATATTGAAGAAATTGTGAAGATAAAAAAATTATATTAATCAATTTCTAAACCTTATAATTAAAATGCCCAAATAATTTATTACCCAATTCTTGGCCCACATATTTATAAAGGCTTATTAGCACAAAATGTTTGAAACGTAGGGACGTTTTCCGCATTAAGTGTCAAACGTAGGGACGTTTTGTGCTTAAGCATTTTAATAAAACTTTTGGACTCACTTGCACTTTTTAAAAAGTTTGGGAATATAANATAGGACAGCTGCTGCTGCCGCCGTCAGTTGCTCGCAGCAGCAAGCTGTTGCCGGACTCGGGGATGGGGAGGGGGAGAGAGAGAGGGGAGGGGGAAGTGAATGAAAAATTAGGGTTAGACTTTTTATATATCACCTGAGTTTTGAAAAATGAAGTTTAGTCCCTAATTTTTGAATTCTAAATTTCAAACCCCTGATTTTTTATAATTTCCCAAACAACTCCAACTGTTTGCCCATATGATTGTTTAGTCCATAAAAATAAAGTAATTGACTTTTTATCTTATTTCTCTCCAAATATTTCAATTAACAATTTTATACTATTATCTAATATCATTTATTATTTTAAAATTATGTGTAAAGTATAATATAAGTTTCAAAATGAAAAAAAAAATTATGTATAAAAAATTATGCGATAATATATAAATATATTAACAAATCGGATAAGATTGTAATTAGATCGGATTGACCTATATTCATATTTTGCTTCATTTAGTTAATGAATTATTGGATTCGAATCTTGATCTGATGTCGAACTGAGACCTTAAATTTATCTTATTAATTTAATTGAATTCAGATCAAAATTCAATTAATTGACAGTTACATATTATCTTCATTTCTTACTGTGTTCCGCCAGCAGGTGATCTTTTTCCATACCAACCGCATTATGTTCTCCTATTAACGAATCAAAGTCGACTGTCACCGAGTATATCTACAGTACAGGTGGGACGATCGTCACGATCAGCACCCAGTCAACCACGTGATCAAAACAAAAAACAGTATAAAATGGAAAAATGAATAAATGAAACCAATTCTTTTACGTCGATAGAAAGTCGCTGAAAAAGAGAGCTTGAGAGAAATAAAAATTTCCCAAATTCTCCACAACAAAAGGAAAATTCAATTTACAAATTATTGGGAGAAATTAATTCATTTTCAAGAGCAGTTAGGGAATTGAAATAAGAATAAAATGATGATTGTTTTGTCAATGGAGTTATCGAGGAGGATATACGCCAGTATATTGATGTGTATAGTGGCGGCATCTGCGACGTCGTTTCAGCCGCCGTCGTCTACATCCACGTGTGTCGGGGTGTCCAAAACGTTTCTCGATGATCTGAAGTCTCAGTGTCCGGTTTCGATTCCCTTCTCTTCTTTCCCTATTCAGGTATTTTTTCTTTCTTTATTTTTTTGATTATATGCTGTGTGCATAATATGATTTAAGAGTTTATAGGGATTTTTATTACATTTGGAGGGAGAAGTTTAATTTGGTTTCAAATTTTTTATATAATTAGTAACTGATAATTGTTGACCTTTTTATTATTAATTGGTTTTGCAAGGATTGGCCTGGAGGTTTTATATTTTTTATTGTTCACAAAGTTAGGGTTTTAAAAGGAGTCATAGAAAATTAAGATTTAAGAATTGTGTATGGCCGTAAACGTGTATACTGTGCTTATTTGGGAAATTTATTAAGGAGTTAGAATAAAAGGCTGAAGTTGGAACTTGCTTTTTCCTTTAGGCCGGAATTGAGCATGAATATAACAATTTTCCCAGGAATTAATAAAAAGGTTATTGATCTCTTTTGCCATGTTAGGCACACCTGTTTGTTTATGCTCTTGCAAAAAGTAATTTATGATTAAACAGCCAATATCTAATATTTAGTTTTTCTCTACATGACAAATTTTTAGCTGCTCTGGTCACTTAAAACTTAGAATCACTTCTCTACATACTATTGTTTTTGGCTTTAACATGTGGTTGACAATGGAATTAAAAGTTGCTTACCACAATCAATGAAATAGTCTCAATTTTATATATTTTGGTTACAGCGTGACTTTTCTTTTTTATTCTTTGTCCCCCCCTAAGGACCCAGTTTTTCCATCTTCTGAAGTTGGTGCCATAACTTTATGAGTATTGTATCATATGCTTTTGTGTATGAATACAAGTGTGAATAATGCTTCATGAATAATGATGTTGGTTGACCATTACACTGCTAGCTGCAGCTGGTGTGATTATGGTTATGAGCAATGATAATTGCATGATCTGTCCTGTGAAATTGAAGTTCCATTCAATACAACTTCATTCTCTTGTGACATGCTTACTTATGAATCTCAGTTTTTTTAATTATCCCGTCATTTATTGACAATCCATTTGGCATTATAGATGGATGGAGAATCTTTTGACAGAGTAATGAGCTCCAGTCAGGAGATTGTATTTACTTCCGTTTTGTTTTATGCTTCTTGGTGTCCTTTTTCGAGCATCTTCCAGTCGAGGTTTGCTGCTCTCAGTTCTATGTACCCGCAGATCAAACATGTAATGATTGAACAATCTTCAGCCATGCCCAGGTAGGTTTATTTTTTGCTCCCTTTCTCTTCATATTTTACATTTATTCACATTTTCGAGTAGATCACAGCTTTTGTTTACCTTTTCACCTCCATAAATCATTCAAATCTGTAGGAAACCATTTACTGAATAGGATACAGGATCTTGTGTTCATTCAGTTATGACTTGATGGAGAGTTGTGGTAGACTGGAGACTGACTTAACTCGTGAATATTTTTCAGACCATTTTTTTCCAACGAATAATAGGATTGAGTATTTGATAATGACATCTATAAATTATTGTTTACAAGGTAAGGATGTTATTAAGTGGTGATGTCTCCCTTTCTATCCCTTAATTTGTGTCTATATAGATAGATATGTCGGGTTTTTAACCTACCATCCTCCTTCAAGTATCTTCTCGTTGCATGAATTAACTCTCTTGTTTGTGTTATATGCAGCGTTTTCTCTCGATATGGAATTCATTCAGTGCCCTCGCTACTGATTGTGAATCAGACAGCACGAATGAAATATCATGGTCGCAAAGATCTCCACTCCCTTGTGAACTTCTATAAAAGAACTACAGGTAGCATCCCTGTTAAGAAGTCTATTTTCTGGTTGCTGTTGAGGTGATGTACAGGAATAAAGTTATTTATTATTTCATAAGTCTTTCATCTTCATTTTTTGTTATATGACACGAGTAAATTTTAGGCTAAATTATGACTGGTATCCCCAACCTTTGACCTTATTTTCACTTACATCACCAATATTTAATTTTTGACATTCAGAAGCGTAAGCAAGCATCTTTACTTCGTTTTTCATATGAAAGATCTTGGTCGACTTACTTACTTCCTTAGCTTAGAGGTTCATACTACGTTGCATGTTAATATGGTATCTTCTTGAATCAACTTAACTATATTCAAGACTTGATTCGGTTGGGTGATCTGTTTGAAGCCTCCTCGGTTGATACGCCTTTCGAAATTTATGATGAAGGCGATATTCTTCCTGATCCGACTCTTTATCGGAAGTTGGTGGGTAGTCTCATATATCTCACCATCACACATCTGGATATTTCCTTTGCCGTTTATACTGTAAGCAAGTTTATGGACTCCCATCGTCATCTTCATTTGGTAGCTGTTCGTCGCATTATTCGCTATCTTATTGGGACTTCTTATCGTGGATTCTTCTTCCCTCGAGGGTTGTCTCTTAAGCTCACGTCCTATAGTGATGTTGACAGGGCGGGTTGTCCAGATTCTTGTCGATGTACTACTTGGTGGTGTGTCTTTTGAATGCAAGAGATTGTTTTGGCTGCATATTTATTGGTTTTGTAATGAAAAGTATAGGGTTTTATCACCTCTCCAACGATCTCTCTATTAGGCAGGATTTTAGTGGCCCAAGCACTTATTTGTTGGGGGAGAAACAAGCTGTGTCTGTTGTGATAGATTTCTTGTAATCCTACAACAACGGGGAAAGGGTGAAATAATCGCACTTTGCAGAGAGGTTAGGCTAGTGGTGGAGGCTATAGGTGGAGGTGGAGGTGGCTGTGTGCGAGGTTAGGCTGGTGGTGGTGGGTTTGTTGCTAGAGGTTGATGAAGAATTGTTTTGTTATTTTTTCCTTCTTCTTTATTTATTATTATATTTTTTTTAAACTGAGGGGCGGTGGTGTATTTTTAAGTCTTAGTACTGTATTGACATTGATTTGGACGTAATCCATCCAAGATAGCAGCAATTGCTAATTTTATGAAACGTTGAAGTCGTAGATGTCAAGAACTAAAGGCTGAGGATGGTGCAAATTGAGTCAAAGGTTGGGGACATGGGCATTAATTTGGCCTAGATTTTAGCCCCTTTTGGAATCACCAAAAAATGCATTTTAATCATTACCTTCCTAGAAGGCTTACTTGGTTGAACCATAACTTTGACATTGAATCTACTTCCGCTTTACTTCTCTTGACGGGTGTTTTTTTCTTCTTGTTTTCCAATTAATGTTTAGATATTAATTATCTTGTACGGTTCGCTTCTTATGTGTATGTAGATACATATTGCTACTCAACATTTGTATGCTTTATATCCATTATCCGTACATAATGCAGCTTCCTAAGTAGGCAGGATCACAAATGCAAATATGTGGGCTAGGCTGTGCATCTCATGTGATATTGGGAAAGGGCTGCATTTCATGCTATATTGGGAAAGGGTTGAATTTGATTTTCAGTTGTTCATCTTTCAATGAAGTGACAGTTTTCCTTTTATACATATATTTCTTGAATAAATCTATATGTACATAAAATTTTACATAATCTTTTACCTACTCGCCAAGTGGCGGCTCCCACTTGGCGAGTAGGTAAAAGATTATGTAAAATATTTTGTACACCTAGACTAATCCATATTTCTTTATGATACAAACTTGATTTTTTTGATGATCCTATTTCTTCAAAGTTTGGTTCTCAATATTTCTCTTGCCTGTTGCCCTACGTTGTTTTTCTCTTTCCTTACCTATATATACATATATTTCTTTTTGTCAATTGGTTAGGTCTTGATCCAGTAGTGGAGATGAGCGAAGATAAAATAAATTCTTCAGAGAATGATCAGAAAGTCTTTCGGCTTTGGTGTGGATCTTCGTTGAAGGACACATTCTCTAGGGAACCTTATCTAGTACTTTCTGTAGTATTGGTCTTATCAAGGGCTTTTCTATATTTTTTCCCAGAGATCGTATCTCATGCAATGGCATTATGGCCTGCGCACATTCCTCATCTGAATATGGGAATCTTTGGAGAGTCAAGGCAGCTTTTAGGACGTGTTTTCCAACTGATTGATATCAAGAGAATTTGGAGCAAGTTGAAGCTACGTAAAACTAGCAACTTTCATAAAGGGGCAAGAAATGCTCGGGTTTGGGCTTCATCTCTGGGATCCGTTTCCTTGGGCGAGCCGTCCTCAACAAGAGCATTCCCATCCAGAGACTTGTAAAATAGTTTGTGTGCGTTTCATCTTGAAGCTTCTTAGCAACCTGGAACTGGCTTCTACAGTTTTCTCTTGTTGTAAGCTTTGCTCTATACTATGTCGTCCTTTGTCTTGAGAGTACTAATATGTGAAACCATTATATGTCCCATTCAGCGTCTCAGTAGTAGAAAGAAATCGTCTCAGTCGTGTAAATTTGAGATCATGTATCTTCGATGTATATTACCTAGTAATTGAGAGAGATCCAGACTCGTATAGTTGAAGTTTGCAATTTTGATCACGATTGGTTTTCTTTGAAGATTAGGCATGATGCTCTATGTAATACGAAGTATATCTTTCTCTTCTTGTTTTCTATCATTCTCCATACACCCCATTAGCCATCCCCTGATATTTTAATAGAGCTTTTCACCAAGTATAGTTGTTTCTCAAAAAGGCCTCTCTTCACAATTTTGCCATTTTCAAAATGGCCTTTCTTTGTCTACTGGGAACCAGGCCCAAAGTCTTTCTTTCAGCCTTTCAAAATGTAATTGGACACGGCACGACCCGTTGGACCGAAGAAACTGGGAACCAGGCCCAAAGTCGCGTGGATATGCTGCAAAAACCATTTTTTTTGAAAAAATTGCCCAAAAATCCGTCGATCCATTCAGCATGATGAAAACAGTTGACCTGTTATGGGTCCATCATCTCTCTCTCTCTCTGCATCGGGTGGATTGACCATTTTCCTTTTTTCGGGTTGATTTTTAAAACATTGCTAATTTGTAATTACAATGAGCATAATAATGATACTTAATTTATGCACTTAGTTGACTAATAATTAGCAATTAGACGTAATTTAAATAAACAGGAATGAGTTGGAGTGACAAAAAGAGGGCCCTACCACCCAACCAACATTACACTTTGTCACGCCTTCTGCTTCATGTGCACACCATATGATAGACTTAATTTCATTTTTTCCATGTTGGCTTTCCACTTTTCTTCTTTAGTTAACTTAATCACATTAAGATTAAAAATCATTTTAAATTATTAGAGGAGTGACTGTCTCATGTGGTGGATGGAATCAGATATTTAAACTGAGATTATATGTTGGCATGAATAAGTGAGCTTTATATAATTTACATATCATTCATGTGTTAGGTAATAACACATGTATGTGTACACAAATATATTCGGATTTCTCGAACACTATGTTCTAACAAATTTCTTGACACTTTCCACAAATGTAATGTAATTGTATAAGAAAACGAAAACTAGTATTATGGAAGGATTGAAACTATGTGTTATGTCGAGAATATTTCTACATAAACTAGTAGATTATGTTAAATTGTAGTTTAATTATTACTGCCACGTAGAGTCGGACACTAGCGGGTCCGAAGCCTTCGAATCAATATTTTATCAAGGATAGTTTAGAAATTTCAAATTTGTTTTAATTTTTCTTATAAATAGGAAGTCGTCGTTAGAGTTTAAAGTATCATTAGAGATTTTATAAGAATAAGGTGTGCAATTTTTTCTCTTGGAAATTTCTTTTAATCATAGTAAATTTTGATACGTAAATTATATACGACGACGAACAAGAGTATAGTTTCACATTGAGGCAAACGTTTATAAATTTTGCACGTTCTTTTGTGTCTTTATTTTCTTACCGCAATTTCATTATTTTTTGTGGTATAGAATTAAGGTTCCTAAATTTCTACATAGAATTATATTTAACATGCGAGTTTCACTAAATTGGACTAGTTTGTATCGAAATCGGACTGAATCGGACCACACTCACCTTTGGTTATAATTTTGTTAAAATATACATACGATAGATGAAAGAAAAACAAAATCAAATGCTAAACAAGTCAAAAGATCTTTTATTGGATCATTAATACAACATGTCTACCATCCTCGTCCTACATAGGAATACTCGAATCATGGTAAAAAAAATCAAATCATCACACCTTACAAATCTTACATCAAAACAATAAAAATTAAGTTAAATAAGATCACAAACAACATGTTGTGTACAGTATTGGACAAGACCCGACAATTCAGAACAAACGCGAACAAAAATAAATTAAAGGTGACGATCATGCATTCAGAGGAGAAGACCGAAACCAAAAGTGAGGGCTGTAAGTGAGGCAAAGAAGGTTGGGACAAAGAATGGGGCGTCGGAGGTGGGGCTGGGTGAAGGAGCATCGGCGGCGGCGACGCCTTTGACGGCGGTGAGTGTCATCATCACGATAAGCATCAATGCAACTGCTAACATCTTCATCTTCAATGCCTCCATTGCTCAATTCTTAGATGAAGAGAGAGAAAGAGGCTCTGTAATTTCTCTGTGAAAAATGTGGGATGTGTTTAGACTAGAAGGGCCGAAGGGGGAATGGCAGAGACTGTGTGGGAGAGATTGGGCTCGGTGGTGGGGTTATATATAGGCGAGGTGAAGAAAGGGAATAACTGCGGGCAGCTGCCCGAAATGAAGATCACTGTACTAATGGTGGCCATGTGAGCACTTTGAGTTTAAACTAAGCGCCCGTTTGGCCATGTTATTCTGAGCTTGTTTGATACACGTCACTTTTAAAGAATGTATTTTAGAATAGTAGATTGATAGAGAATGTGTAGTTAAAAAATAAGAAAAAATTCTGAATTTGCTTGTAATATTATTTTACTGAAGAATGTGTGGTTGAAAAGGAGGATAAAATTAATTTTGGAAATAATTTGTATCATATAAGGGATATAATGAGAGGACTAATAATTTTTTTTGGAAATGTGTGGTTAAAAAAAAAGAATTTTTTTTGGGTTTACATGTAATATTAGGGTTTGTTTGATTGCAAATGTGAAAAATGAATGAATAGAAAATGAATTACATGGAATTAAATTGTCTATAAATTGTTTTACTGGGAATTGTAATTAATTGTGTTTAATTCTACCTGCAAAATGTTGAAAGTTTGATGTCCATTTGACTTTATTTTTTATGAAAATTGTCCATTAAAGTGATAATTTTTTTTTACCATTGGGTCTATAATTTATTCCAATTGCCAAAAAAAATAAACATACCGAATATCATTCGTTTGACTTTGTTTTGTATGGAAATTGTCAACAAAAGTGATTTTTTTTTTTTTTTATAATGGTTGATAGAAATTATTGCCATTACTAATTAAAAAAAAAAGGGGGAAATTGTTTTCCCACCTAATAGGTGGAAAAACAAAATCAAGAAAATGTGCATCAAATAGTTGTACCTAGAAAAAGGTGGAAAACGTTTTCCATGAAAAAATTTACCTATCAAACAGCTTTGTAAGGGTCCTTTTCCATGGAAAACTAAAGCTGTCAAACGGACCCTAGTTTTCAGTGAAAATTCTGAAAACATTCAACATGAAAACCTAACGTTTAAATAAAAAATTGTTTAAATAAGATTTTAAAAATTAGAATTTTTTAAAAATGAAATTTAAAAACAAAATTGATAAATTTT
>CAIGRF010072584.1:3101-13172 GCA_903798235.1 Fraxinus ornus | reverse complement strand
AACTGTGAACAAATCGATATTGGGTGCACCCGACATTGTAAAACTGGGCCTGCTCTGATACTATATTAGGAAGGATATTGGGCCTAACTCAACCTATCAAAACTGACTTGTTAGGGAGGATTGCCCCCCACCTTATTAAGTGGATTGAGTAAATATCACCGGCCAATGTGGACTCTAATAGTCTGAACACTATAGTTTTAGTTTAGTGTGTGTCGATCAATGCGCAGTTTCTGTTTCAATTCTTCAAAATAGGAATGGCTTCTGCTTCTTCAATGTCAGGTAAGTGTTGTTTTGGCTCTGGATTTTCGGTATTTGTCATGTATATGAAATTATCTTGTAAAATGTCGAATGTGTAAGTGGATCCTTGTGAGTGTTGACAGTGTCGGTAGAATGCTTGAATACATTTAAGGCTTGGAAAGGGGATGCAAGCTGTAGATACGATCACAGTGTGTTCATGTGCTTCGAAGGCTCCAAGAACGCTCACTGGATTTCTCGCTAGCACCGTGCAACTCCTCAAGCTTTTCGACAGGCTTCAAAGAGAATTCGCAACTGACCAGTAAGTATTTGGGATTTACTATGTTGGAGTTCATATAAAATAAAAATAAAAATAAGGATGTGCTAGCTAGAGATTATTGGAGCATTGGACTTCCAGTTTTGATCAACTAAAATCTTTTTAGGCGCAGTGGAGCATCAAAATGGATTACATGTAGTCTCTGCGGAACTTTACTGTAGTAGTTCATTTATTTGCTAATAATTATACATTTAATAGCTTCTCAATATCTACTATGCTGTATGGACATGATTACAAAAAGTGGCAGATGTCTCAGCAACGAGGCAACGAGGAAGTTAAAGTGGCAGTAGGCAAAGAAGTACTGGGTACCAAGGCAAATTAGCACTAACAGACAGTGATACCGATTATTTGTAAATTGTATCCTTGTAAGCATTTCTAGTTTTATGATCTTACAGAAAGGCTGCAAGTTCTTCAGTAGCCATGGATCTTTGAGAGAATCACGGTCAAGAACACAATGAGGCCGAGCTTGACGAAGGACAAACCAAAGAACCAGGTACATGAAAACCACGACAGGGCTGAGAGTGCCCCTATTAGTATTCTCCGCCTGGATGAAAATGTGTGTTGATTATTGTGTGTTTCAGCAAGTTCCACCATATAAGTCATCTTTGAATTGCCTTTACCATCAATAGACAATTCTGGAAGTGATTCTTCTGCGCACTCTTCATTGGATTCTGGGGAGGAATTCCCTGTTCCTACTGAACTCTCTTCAATTGTATTGGTAAGATCTTCATCCAAATCATCACTGTCACTGTCTTCACCCTTCTCTTCATCTTTCCTCATTTGCATAATTGGATCATATTCTGATATGTCAATTCCTGCACAAATTGTTTCTGATGCTTCCTCAATTTCCTTTTCAGCATTTTCAATTTCTTTCTGTTGACAGACTACAAATTCTGGCACGCTGTTTTCTTTCATCTCCTGATTTGCAGAAGTTCCCACATTTGTTACATTAACTCCAATATCTTTAGTTGAAAGCTGCTCGTTCATAGAGTCTTTGTCAATAGCAATTCCCGCCATAATGTTGGACGAATAGCTGAGAATTGGAAAGGAGAAGGTTTGCACCTCCTTCACATAATCTTCACATTGACCGTTTTCAGCATTTTGTTCATCATAATTACGAGATAGTTTTTGTTCACAATCTTGGATTCCTGCATCAGGATAATCACATTCGTCTTGTTCAACCAATTGCCCTTCTGCATTGTGAATGCCTTCATCTACTTGAGCCGTCTCAATAGCTTCATTTCTTTCACTTTTTTGAACAGTTTCAATGGGCAGTGAACCTTCTTTGTTGTCACAGTTTACGTTTTCATGTTCGATAATAGGTCGACTGTCAAAAACAGACAGTAATTCTTTCCCACCTGCACCGTAATTCTCCAAAACCGTAGTTACTGGCATGGAACTACCCGTGCTGACAATTTCTTGATCATGACAATTTTTAGTTTTCTCTTCACTAAATTGCATCTCTACAGCATTCTGTTTTCCTTCAATACTCTCTTGAATATTTTGGTTATCTTCTGCCATGATTTTATCAATATAAGCACCGTCAATGGCACCATCTCCTTTGGCCAACTCGATTTCTACTTCATTTTTGTGCATTTTGTTCTTCGACTCAGGTTCAAAAAGCAATTTATCATCAAATGTTGGCAGATGGAATTCTTCCTTAATAACAGTCACAGAGCCATCAGCAATAGGCTTCTCATTCTGAATTAGGAAATAAAGCTTTGAGAATTCGGATATATAAAAGTGTTTAGATCATTGAAAAAGTTCCATAATTTTACTTTTCTCTTGCAACTAACTTGATGGAGTTCGACAAAATTGGAATGACACCCAGAAGATTGCAAAGGATATGCAGAAATCAAGAATGGCTCCATGTTTATTTTTTTAAAAAGAAAACCTTGATCAGGCACATCCCAGAAAGATTAACAATCAGCATCCGTTATGTTCACAGGGTGATATGTTTGAAGGCAAGAATTAAAATAGAATTACCAATATCAAGTACTCGGTAAAGACAAATGAAGCAGAAACATCCTTGATCTCATCCACATCTGCTCCTCCTGTGCTGAAAATTTAATTCAATTTGATAAACAAATTGGTGGTGATAATATTTTATGAAAAAATCAATTAAATAGAAATAATTTCATATACCGTGGATTTTTCTTTTCCGACGGATGTGTATGAGGAAGAATAAACTGTATTTCTTTGCTAGCATTATCTTGACCATTCTCATTCACAGGGAGTTCTGTTGGCCAGGAGAAGGTTAGCACGTCCTTGACATAATCTTCATATTGACTGTTTTCAGCATTTTGTTCGTCGTCATTACAAGAGATTTGTTCATAATCTGGAACAATTTCTGCATCAGGATGATCACATCCTTGTATAACCAATTGCATTTTTGATTTGCGAATGCTGTCATCTACTTGAGCTGTCTCAGTAGCTCCATTTCCTTCAAATTTTTCAACAGTTTCAATTGGTAGAGAGCTTTCTTTATAGTCGCAGTTTGTGTTTTCATGGTCGATAATGGGCCAACTGTCAATAAGTGGCAGCAATAATTCTCGCCCACCTTCACCATAATTCGTAGCAATTTTTCCTGGCATAGAACTACACGTGCATATTATTTTATCTTCATCACGAAAATTCTTAGTCTCATCTTCTTCTTCACTAAATTGCATCTCTACAGCATTCTTTTTTGCTTCAATATTCTCTTGCATTTCTTGGTTATTTTCTACCATGATTTTATCAATATGAACACCCTCGATGGCATCATCATCCTTGGTTAACTTGATTTCTTCTTCACGATTCTGCATTTCGTCCTTCAGCTCAGGTTTAAGAGGCAATTTATCATCAAATGTTGGTAAAAGGAACTCTTCCTTAATAGAAGTCACAGAGCCATCAGCAATAGGCATCTCATTCTGAATCAAGAAATTTAAGGTATGAGGATTCTGACTTATAAAAGTGTTTAGCTCAGTAGAAATGTTCCATATATTTACTTCTCTCTTGCAACTATCTTGATCGACTCTGATAAAATTGGAACAATGGAGAGAAGATTGCACAAGATATGTAGAAAACGAGAACTGGTCCTTTGTTTATTTTAAAAAAATAAAAATACTTGATCAATTATGTCCAAGAAATATTAAAAATCAGCATCTATCTTCTTCACAGGGTGACATGGAAGAACATATTAACATAAAGAAAATAAGTATTAAAATAGAATTACCAATTTCAAGTTCTCGGAGAAGACACATGAAGCGGAATCAACCTCGACAACCATATCAGCTGCTCCAGTGCTGAAAATTCAATGTACTTCGATAAACAAATGATAGTGACAATAATTTATGCAAAAAATCAATTACATAGAAATAATTTCCATCTACCATGGACGAGGAATTAACTGTATCTCTTTGCTTGCATTTACTTGATCATTCTCCTCATTTAATGTCTCAGGAAGTTCTGTTGGAAAGGATAAGGTTTGCACGTCTTTGACATAATCTTCACATTGGCTGTTTTCAACATTTTGTTTGTCATCATTACAAGAGATTTCTTGTTCATAATCTTGAACAATTACTGCATCAGGATAATCACTTTCTTCAACCAAATGCATTTTTGATTTGTGAATGCTGTCATCTACTTGAGCTGTCTCAATAGTTCCATTTCCTTCAACTTTTTCAACATTTGCAATCAGCAGAGAGTTTTCTTTCTTGTTACTATTTGTGTTTTCATGTTCGTTAATCAGTCGATTGTTGAAAACTGGCGGTTCTAATTCTTGCCCACACTCACCATAATTCTCCATAACAATATTTCCGGGCATGGAACCACACGTGTTGATAATAATTTCTTGATCAAGACAATTCTTAGTCTTCTTTTCTTCACAAAATTGCATCCCTACAGCATTCTTTTTCCATTCAATATTCTCTTGCACCTCTTGGTTATTTTCTGCTACGATTTTATCAATATGAACACCCTCAATGGCTTCATCATCCATGGTTAACTCAATTTCTACTTCAGGATTTTGTGTTTTGTCCTTCAACTCCGGTTCAAGAAGCACTTTATCGTCAAATGTTGGCAAATGGAATTCTTCCTTATTAACAACAGTAACAGAGTCCTCAGTATTGGCACTGCTTTCCAGTTTTTCAGTATTATCAGAGCAGCAAACCTCTTTTTCCTTATACGCAGGATCTCCTGTTCCACCATTAATTTCAAGCATGGGCTTTTCATCCTGAATCAGCAAATTTAGGGTATGAGGATTCTGATATATGAAAAGCTTTTAGCTCAATCAAAATGTTGCATAAATTTTACTTTTATAGTAATATGTCGTTGGTCACTAAACCCTTGGCAAAATTTCAGGTTGTTGCTAAATTCATTTTCTTTCAAAATGGTCATCGAATCTAAATTTTGATGCTATTCGATTAATCATTAGTATCGATAATGGAAAATTTGATGGGCAGTCTAGCTATTGCCAACTAAGCAGCAACATCAACTTTTCCGTTAATCAAACTAATAAACGTGGCCGGGATGATCAAATGGTAAGAAAATTTTAAGTCACCAACTAGAAATTTCACTAAAAACTAAGACTCTGCGTGTACTTTTAGCCATTCCCTTTTCTCTTACAAACCAACTTGATCAAGTACATGCCTCTCTTTCGGGATATCCCCTAAAACTGGAACGATACAGAAGCATGCACAAATCGAGAAATGACCAATTGTTTTAGGAGAAGGGGAAAGAAGAAAACTTGATCAAGTTTTGCCAATAAATATTGGCTATTAACATCTGTTTAGTGTCCACAGTATGATATGTAATATCATTAACAGAAAGAAGGCAAGAATTTGAAAACGGATTACCAATTTCAAGTTCTCAGTAAAGAGAAATGAAGCAGAATCATCCTTCATCACATCCATATCTGGTGTTCCATTGCTGAAAATTCAATTCAATCAAATCCATTAATATAAAATTATAGTACAGACTTCAGTAAACAAATTGATGATTATTATAATTCATGGAAAAAGTAGAAATAATTTCACATACCATTGATGGTTCTTTACAGACAAAGGTGTATTAGGAAGAATAAATTCTCTCTCTGCGCTTGCATTAGCTTGATCATTCTCCTTGTTTAACGTCTCAGGGAATTCAGTTTGTAGACTCTGCTCCACCTCCTGGTGGCTGTGGTGGTTCTTGACAGATTTCTGCCCCTTTTTCCTGACTATGAGGGCCGACGCTATAGCGACAGCAGCAGCCAAGGCGGCTAAACCCAACAAAACCACTGCT
This sequence comes from Fraxinus ornus, assembly GCA_903798235.1. Classification (NCBI taxonomy): domain Eukaryota; kingdom Viridiplantae; phylum Streptophyta; class Magnoliopsida; order Lamiales; family Oleaceae; genus Fraxinus; species Fraxinus ornus. Next base: position 7,342 of record CAIGRF010072584.1, on the reverse strand, counting down.
CCAGTGCCGCCTCCGGCTTTGCCTATTTTCATTGTCATCTTCTTCTTTTCTTGCTCATGGTATGTCTTTTTGGACTCCTCCATATCCCTGCACTTCTTTTAATTATAATATATTATCTCCAAGTTTCTGGGATTTCAATCTCTGGTGTGTTTCTCAATGCATTCTTTCATCTTTTTGGGATTTTCAATGTTGTGTTAGAGATAATATGTAGTGAAAGAAGAACAGTAGGCGAGGTTGAAGCCACATTTCATTTGACCAACAATTTATTTATTTAATTTTCTGTGTCTTATACAAAAATATTACCTACACTTTAGGGAAACTGAAATTTGTCATCACTCGCGTGACACGCGAGGAGCAAATAATTATAAAACTAAAATGAACAGTGCTAAAGAGTAGGTTAACATGCTCATGCAAGGCATGTGGTGGGTTAACGAACCCCGCAATAATTGGCAAATTCTTCGCTACAGTGTTTGATATGTTGACATGTATCGTGTTGAAAAGACAAGTATTGTAGGGATAAATCTAGAACTCGATAGTCATATTGGGCTAAAATTTAAACTTAGACTAATATGAAAATTTGTGTCGTAAAAGAAGAGAAAAAGTGTTGTACAGTATTGGACGTGGTTGAAAAAAATTGGGGTTGATATCTTGTATTGTCCTCTTTAGTCTACCGAAACAATTTCGCAAGTGTTTCGTTCATTAGAGTTTATTGTACAAGTTAGAAAAAGAGTACTCCTTAGGCAAGAAAAAAAAAAAAAAAAATAAAAAGAGAAAAAAAAAAGAGAAAAAATCCAAGAAATAGAAGAGTTCACATTAAATCAATGAATAATATATGGAGGAAAAAAGAAAAGAAAAGACAAAATTGAAATTTAAAAAGCACACAAATGATATATGGATTTTGGTCCTCATACAAGATGATAGATAAAGTTTCCTACTTTGTCAGCCAACGTATCAAAATGAAATGACCTTTTTTTTCTTTTTTTTTTGGCATATATGAATAATTCAACGGACCAAATGCTTCTAGTGATTTCTACAACGTTTTAACCTTTTAAACGTTTTCACATGTATTATAAGTATGTTCACGTCGGAAATTGTTAAAGAAATCGAATTTTGCATTTGTTTAGGTCGAACATTAACTCATGAAGTTATTCAACTGTCAACAAACATTGAAATATGTGATCCATAAGAATCTAATGTTTAAGTCATTTGAGTTAAAATGCTTTAAAAACAATTTTGCAAAATTGTTGACTTGTGAGTTACGTTCGTTTGGTACGATTATTATGAATAGAGCTTTTATCAGTAGAACTTTTACCAATATAAGTTTTTTAACACTTGTGATTGTTTGGTTGTCAACGGAAAAGTATAAAAGAGCTTTTGATTTATTAATTATACTTATGTATAATTATTCGTTTAAATATTATTTATTTATTAAATGAAAACTACCCGGACGTTTACACGCCCGATTACACGGCCCCACTGCCCCCCTCACAATAGGAGGGGGGGGGGACAGAATTATTATATTTGCGAGGGGCCCAGGCCCCTCACTTATGTGAGGGGTGTGTACTCGGGCGTGTAAAACGCCCGGGTACAAATGGCTTTTCCCTTTCGAGTAACATGCTTCAGTGTGATAAATGAGTTGTGATATTTTATCTTGAAGACACATATTACATCTTATTGTTAAACCACAAAAAATAATCTTATTCTTAATAAATTTTAGTTTGGTGTGTTTGAGCCACATTATTTTGGAATAGTAGATTGATGAAGAATGTGTGGTTGAAAAAGAAGGAAAAGTTATTGATGTGATGAAATATATTATTTTATTTAAAAATGTGTGGTTGAAAATGAGTAGAAAAATAAAAATGAAATTTTTTAATGTGGCTCAATCTTATTAGGATATACTTAGATAACTCTTACTTACTCTAAAAGAGTGTATTCTATTCAAATTGTAACTCTTGTTGGAACCCTATAAATATCAATCCCTTGTTATAATAAATTACACTTGAGTTTCACTCTCTAATTTTTTCTTTTATGCTTTCTTCTTATATTATTTTCATTCTATATAGTTTTACAACATGTTATCAACCAGAATGAGCTCAATAAAAATAAAATAGAAATTCGAGATCAATATTGTAGAAATTGGTAGAACCTGGACGGTCTGAACAATTGTGATCAACCGTTGATATCTCAAAGTTTCATGATCTGATTGTTGTGAAATTAGACAAGCTCATAAATCATTGTTCTTCAATACAAGGATTAAAATCAAGATCCAATATTCATTAATGAAAAATGTATATATGAACCCCCACGGACATGGCGCAGTGGTAAAGTATGAGGGTTCTCTACTGAGTATCGGAGGTTCGAATCCCCGCGACAATTGGAAAGCAACATTTTTGTTGGAAGATAGATGTTTTGTGGTGTCAAAATTATTGTGCGCTTTGTCGCCTCTTCGGGGGTTATGTTGTAAAGAGAGGTCCACAGGGAGGAGAACTGTTTCTCGAATTTTCAGTCAAGTGTGTATAAACGGTGACTGCATCCGAATTTACCTGGTTGGGTGGCGACCCAGGAGAGAAGGTCACCACTCCTTAGGATTAGTCGAACGAAATTCAGACACCCGAATCATAAAAAAAATGTCTACATGAACAATAACGAGTTTTTATTAAACTACTAAGATTTATAGGCTATTTGAAGATTTCTACATCTATTAAATCTGAAAAATACTCCAATTTATTTGCTCCCTTAATAATACAAGTTCATTCATTAAATTTTTTTTTTATTATATTATATATCAAATAGAGTAAAATTTATGCTCATGAAGAAATATAACTAAAATTTGTATTTATTCTAAAAGGATATTATTTTTTAACATTCTCGAAAAACACAACCTACTTAATATAAATATTTCAGAAGAATATAACATTACTGATCCTAAAAAAGCATAAAATAATACATAGTAGTATTCTTGAAGATTACCATATGTTTGAACCTGAAGAAACACAAATTTATGCATATTAATATTTTAGAAGAATATTATTGTTAATTTAAATATGTCAATATTGAAAAATCATAACTTAATATATATCAATTTTCCAAAAGAATATTATGTCGTTGCTCTTGAAAAAGCACGACTCTACATTAAAACAATATTTTGAAGGAATATTGTGTAAATACTTTTAAAAATATATTGTTATTCTTGAAAAATCACAAATTTATTCATATCGTAATTTTATATAAGAATATTATAATATTGCTCTCAAAGATTAAATCTTTATATAATTTAAAATTTCAGAATAATAATTTATTTTTGCTCATAAAGACACACGACATTTTATTAATATTCCTGTATAATTTGTTGCTGAAGAGCGTGAATTACTACTTCCAATAATCTTTAAAAAGTATTAAGCTATCTCTTGAAGAAGCATTCTTTTACATGAATAAATATTTTCAAGTAATCTTTTATTGTGCTCTCGATGTATCACAAGCCCCCCGATAAAAAATATATGATTTGATCTCATGAAGATATATAATCTAAATATGAATTTTATGAATAAATATTTATCATTACAGGAAATTACACAGAAAATTTTATGCCATCAATCATGAACGAATACTCGACAAATTATGCCCCTATTTCACACTCATTTTCAACCATTCATTTACATATTAAAATACTTTATACATAAATCTAAAAAATTTCACAACTTTTTAATCACACATTCTCATAAAAAAATCACTATTTAAAACACTGTATTTCTTAAATAATGGCCATTAAATAGGACTAGCGTATTCTAATCATTTTATGAGATATGAATGAAGGATAGAAGTTAGCATTAATATGATATCAAGTTCTACAAATCTAATTAAAGTATCCAGAAGAGCCGAATTAAGTAACACAAGAAAACATATTTTATCATCGCTAGTAATTTGTTCTCTACTAAATATAAAAGAAACTTTTAAGTTTCTAAAACCCGTGTGTTAATTAGTACAATATATATTAGTATAATTAAAGCACATTCTATACTGATCCATGCATAATTTCAATTTTATTTTATTATTTGGCATGATCGATCGGATCGTCCCGGATCAATAATGATGCGAAAATTTGTTGAGAATTGGAATAAAATCCAATGAAAAATCAAAAGAATTTTTTGATAGAAAAACAGAAAGGGATTATCGATCTAAAACATTATCAAACCTAATAATTCATCAAACCCTTTCTCTGATTTAACCATCCATGTTGAAAT
>CAIGRF010072507.1:0-10869 GCA_903798235.1 Fraxinus ornus | reverse complement strand
TAACTCATCCCTTTTTGGAACTCTTAAGCATTTTCCATCTCCCTGTGGATACGACATCCCAAAACTGCACTACAACTACCGCGTTATTATTTGGGCGTAATCAGCATTCTACACAAAAATGGAACTCGGATAGAGTCTCAAAACTTCCTTCTTATTTTTCTAATTTCTTACTGTTTTATTTTTTTCATATTTCTATTTAGATGCGAGCATTATTTAAGTATAGCGATAGGGAGGGAAGGTGTAATGATTCAAGTCTTTGTTGTCCAAACTGTTATATTATAGTAGGGTTGTTCTTGTGGTACATTAGGAGGTACATCAAGGTGTCCATAATGGACACCTTGCACCCCCTTATTGGATGGAGTGCCGGTGGGATCTATCATTTTCCATTATAGTATTGTTCTGGTTTGATCCCATCTTACTCACGACTTTATGCGCATTCTCAAGATCCAATTTAATAATATAGAGCAAACTAGTAAAATTAGTACCAAGAATGTGTCCACAAAAACTTTTATTTTTATTTTTATTTTAAAACTTAAGTTGTATAAAAAAAAAGTAGGGAGAATCGTCTATAACGGCTCGAGCTCCAATTCTCCAATTGTTATATCATACATATTGTCCGTTTTGGAAGGGCTCGAGCTAATTTCTCAAGATTTTTTTATCGCATCTTCCGAGATTTGAATTTAGTGCTTGTTTGTTTCCCATTTTTTGTTCCTAAGTAGAAGAAATTAGACTATTGTTTTTCACAAATCCATTTTTTATTGCATTAATCCGACGCTAACAAGACATTTCACTGTAACATTTATTGTTTTTATCTTTAGTTTTCCTACCCTGCCCTTCTATCCAATAACACAACTTCTCACTACTCTCCTCACTATTGGACAAAAAATAACGTGCATAAAAAATTTACAAAAATGACAATTCAAGGTATTCAAACCAACGATGTAAATGGTGGGACCCATAATGTGATGCAAAAATGAATTCTACAATTTCAAAATGGGAAACAACCAACGGCTTAAAATTTTCGTCTTGTGAGAAATTTAGAGGGTGTTTGGTTGGGATTAAAATTAGATTTTTAGTAGATTGTTATAAAAGTTTTTAAAATGTGTGGTTGAAAAGATGTGAGATCCATGAAAGACGTGGTTAATATTATTATTTAATTTTGATTTAGATTAAAAATCGATTTTAATTTGTACCAAAAGGGGCCTTAAGTTGAATCATACTTTATAATTTAATAACAATTTCAAAAATAATATAGAGCGAAGTGGTAAAATTATACACACAATTGTTTGGACTTGCAAAGAAAATATGTTACATAAAATAAAGACTATGGAGATTTCTACAATTTTTAGAAACACGGGGATGTATTTGTAATAGTAAGTAACCTCATATTCGTTTTTAATATTTATTAGAGACGCACGTGCAATGCACGTGCCATAGTATAGTTGGCTATATGATAACGTAATTATAAAAAGAAAAAATTTATTTGTCTTAAACATCGATTACATTAAACTTAAAACACTTGAAAATGATGATAGGTGACAAAAACAATATTAAGATATTTGATTCAGTTTATTTTTTAGATGTTGCGTTTGAATGTCTATCTGTTTTTTTTTTTTTAAAAAAAGATAGGACATAGATGATTAGGTGTTGATGCCCTACTAAACAGATGATGAAGTTCAACATAGCCCTTCTTTTTCTACCTATTGAGGTAAAACATTATGNAAAGTTATTGATGTGATGAAAAATATTATTTTATTAAAGAATGTGTTGTTGAAAATGAGTAGAAGAATTAGAATGAAAATTTTAATGTGTACCAAACAATGACTTAATTTCTTTACCAATACCTTATACAAGACGTATGTAGTCAAGATTAATTAATTAATGATAATGCAGTGCATAATTTAGGACAAATCAAGAGTCTTTATCTGTATTGAAACCACTCCAGCATAGAGAAAAAAGAATGACAAACGATCACCTAATTTCATAAATTCCGTCGAATATCTTTTCAACATGTTTTAATGATACTGTACATTAAATCAATTTAAAAAAAAACTAAAATAATCTACTTCATAGAAGATGTTTGTCTATCTGCACTGCATGATGTAGGACGATTCTTCTGAAAATCATTGAATTTTTTCAATATCCATTTTGACGCCATAAATTTATCATTTTTAACCGTAAAAACTAAAGAAAAATGAAATTGAGATAAATTGGAGTAAGTATGGGGGGTGGAAGTAGGGTAGAAAATAAAAATTAACGATTATGATTTTACATTTAATAATCTAAGATAATTTTTTATTTAAACTTAATCGACAATATATTTATTATTATCACATTTTAAGTTTTTTTAAAAAAACTTAAATCGATCCAAATTGATATTCATATCGTGAAATATCGAATCAAATGAAAAATTGTAAGAAAATAAAGTTCGAAAAAACGACATTGGAATGAGGTTGAGATTGAAAAAAAACATAAACAATCATGACTTTACGTTTTACAATTAATGTAAAATTATTTTTGATATTTAAAATTTATCGATCATATATTTATCATGGTCACACTTCAACATTTCTAGCAAATTTTAAATCGCTTAAAACGAATATTTGTAACTTAAAATATTGAATCAAATGTAGAAAAAAAACAGCTTAAACGACTTAGCCTAGCCAAGTCAAGCAGAGTCATTAAGCCATTCGGCTCGACTTATAAATAGTGAAAAGAGAACTCACTCTTTTATTAATGTATGATAGGATAAAACGAATATTTGTAACTTAAAATACTGAATCAAACGTAGAAAAAAAAATCGGCTTACACAACTTAGCTGAGCCAAGCCGAGCCATAAAGTCATTCGGCTCGACTTATGAATAGTGAAAAGAAAACTCACTCTTTTATTAATGTAGGAAAAATTTAAAAGTGCTACAATGTTTTGGAAAATAACAATTTAGATGAGATTCCCTAGACGATGGTGCATAATGAAATATGGTTCTTGAAGAATTGTTAGGATGGTTGATGAAAATCATGAATACTGACTATGGCCATGTTTGGTACAAATTAAAATAAGTCAAAGTCAAAGTCAAACAATCAATATTAACCACATCTTTCATGGATCCCACAACTTTTCAACCACACATTTAAATAACTTCATGGAAAAATAGCTTTTTTAGGAGACGAACTTATTAACTACGACTTTCTTTCAAGTGTCTAGTCTGCTTTGTTGTATAAATATGCTGTAATTAACACCACCGAGTACTCGGATGCCATCGTTGGCCGGACATTGCTCGAATGCTCACAGCCAAACTTTGCAACTTCGTCCATTCATCGAGATGGTTTATTTGATGTAACTACCATTATCATGATTGAAATCGGATTTATCATGTGAAGCTGGTAAGATTAGATCAGATGGCGAGTTTTGTTTAAGTTTTGAAATAATTGTAAGCGCCATTGATTTTTATATTGAAAGTCTATGACAGATGTAGCAATCACATACTTGGATTGCTTGCAACTTCGCCAAAATTTCACTAAAAATTAATATTTTTGGGTATTTAATGTTCATTATGTAGTTGTAGTTTTAGTTGAATTATTTATTTTTGTTTTAACTATCGTGATTTGAGAATTTATAATTACATGTTATTATATAGTGAGCGTTATTTCTAATTTTACGACTATTAAGATATTTGATGTGGAACCATTCAATTCATACTATAACTGAACTCAATTAGTCGGTCCCCTTAGTTTAGTTAAAATCGATCTGATCTCTACTCCATTCCGATTCTGGTATAATGATGGCAACGGGGCGGGGCAGGGTATACCAACGGGGGGCACACTCGCCCTGCCCCGCCCCGCCCCGTCAAAGGCGGGGCGGGGCGCGGGGAGGGGCGAGGGCGGGGCTAGATTAGAGGGAAACAATGTCGTTTTAAGCCAAGAATTTCAATTGTAATTGAAACATGTTTTTTTTACTTTATAAGAGTGCATAATGCGACTTCTTTCTATTGTAACAGGATGAGGAAGAGAGGAATGCGTGCGTTGTTTTTCTGAGTGTGAATTTCCCTCTCAATTTCCTCTCTGTCTCTCTTCTTCTCTTCTTTTCTTATTTCCCTTCTTTATTACTTTCGTATTTCACTGTTGAGCTGTAATTTCATTCAATTAATAGAATTACAGCTTGGGTTATTGATTCCCAACTGATTTTCTTCAATTGTTAGTGATAATTCAATCGAGTTCTGTAGTCTTGGTTGAAGTTGAGCCTCAACCATAAAATTTGGTATCAGAACAACTACGAAGACTGGGATGGCTGAAACTCGAAGCAAAACGAATGAGGATCATTTGAAGCGGTTGGACAAGGAGATCGTAGACCTAGGAGTAGCATTCAAATCCACAGATCAGGTGCTGAAGGTAATGAGCACCAAACATGATAGAATGGAGCAAATGATGGGTGAAATGAACCAGAAATATGAATCTATTGTGGCAATGTTAGCTCAGTTGAACGGGGAGAAAAGCAAATCGTAATGAGAAACAAATCGAAGGAAGTGCAGTTCCATCTCAAAACAGTGGCAATAATACTTATGGGAGTGAGTACCACTCAGAAAGTTCCGGTGGAGGTAGGGAATTCAAGATGCTCTCTAAATTACCAAAAATAGATTTTCCCTATTTTGAAGGAGAATGACCCAGAGAATGGTTGCGGAAAGTGATGAAGTATTTTCAAATTCATCAAATTGAAGATGAGATGAGAGTGGCAATTGTTGAGATGTACCTTAAGGGAAAGGCTGATATATGGTTCCATGGATTCATTCCAGTCAACCACACGCAGATTGAGACATGTTCTCAAGATAAATTTGCAGGAGGTTTGCTGAAAATACAGCAGAAGAAGTGATAGAAATCTTTAGTAAACTGAGACAGAAGGGATCTATATTAGAATACCAGGAGCAGATTGAGGAATTAAAATCCCAGGTGATGACTTCCTTACCACACTTGCCGGAATCCTATTATATCTCTATTTTTACTAGTGGCCTAAAAGACGAGATCAAATCAATGGTTAAAATCATCCAACCCCAAACACTAGCTAAAGCATTCGAAATTGCCATTTTACAAGAGAATACCATCACAGCCCTCAGCAGAAACTCTAAAACCTATAAACCTTACCCCACACCTAAATGGACCAATCCAACTACTAAACCAATTGAACCTACTCCTAAACCCACCATCTACACTGAACAATGAAACTCCATCAACCCCTTTAGATTCAAAGCCATTACACCCTCTGATTTTCAGACCAAAAGAGAATTGGGATTATGCTATAAGTGTGACGAGAAGTACACTAGAGATCACATTTGCAAGAATAGGATGCTCAATTTCATCCTGGTTGATGAGGAGAAAGAAGAAGGGGTAGAAGAAGCACCTGGAGACGAAGAGAAGCAGGGTGGTAAAAGTGGGATGGATGAATTGATGGAGATTTCACTCTATGCATTGATGGGCAGTAACATGGGTAAAACCATCAGATTACCAGGGCTGATTAAAGGAAAAAGAGTATCAATCCTAGTAGACAGTGGACGCACCCATAGCTTCATTGATGATCAATTGGTTAATAGCATCAGTTGCAGCATTCAAACAGCGAAGCCTGCCTCAGTAACTGTAGCAGGAGGAGGAAAACTTATCAGTAAAGCTATTTGTAACCCATTATCTTGGAAGATGAAGGACTTGGAATTCCAAAACCAGCTGAGGGTTCTCAAATTAGGAGGAAGTGACATTGTACTAGAGTGGACTGGCTAAGTCAATTTAGTCAAGTATTGTTTAATTTCATTAAATGAAGTATTACACTTAAGCCATGGTGGAGTCAAGTGGGAACTTCAGGATGAAATGAATACGAAGGGATTCCAAGTATTGAACAATCATGAAGGGAAAGGATGGAGTAAGAATCAAACTTATGGGATCATGGCACAAATTGCATCCATTACTGAGGAGAAACAAAGAGCCACTCCATCAAAACTAGAAGCTGTGGTGAAGCAATTTCCTATGGTGTTTATGGAACCAAAGGGCTTACCCCCACCCAGATATAATGACCATCATATTCCTCTGAAAGAGGGGGCACAACCATTCTAGATGAGGACCTATAGATGCCCCTATATACAAAAGACAGAAATAGAGAAGATGGTCAATGAAAGAAGGAAAATGGTATCATACAACCAAGTAATAGTCATTATGCCTCACCTGTGCTGTTGGTCAAAAAGAAAGATGGTACATGGCGATTCTGTGTGGACTATAGACAACTTAATAACCTCACAATTAAAGACAAGTATCCTATGCCATTAATAGATGAATTATTGGATGAGTTGAAGGGAGCCAAGTGGTTCACAAAGATTGACTTGCGGGCTGGCTACCATCAGATTAGAGTGGCTATTGAAGATGTCCACAAAACAGCCTTTAAGACTCATGAGGGTCTATATGAGTTCATAGTAATGCCATTCGGATTGACAAACGCCCCAGCCACGTTCCAATGCCTAATGAATGAGGTATTTAAACATCTCAGAAAGTTCATCTTGGTATTCTTTGATGACATTTTGGTGTATAGCACAGACCTAGAATCCCATTATAAGCATGTCACTATGGTACTGGAAATCCTCAAGCAACATCAACTCTATGCCAAGGAAAGTAAATGCTCCTTTGGGCAGTCCCAGATAGAGTACTTAGGCCATATTATCTCTGCAGAAGGGGTGTCAACTGACCCTTCTAAAATTACAGCAACGCAAGAATGGCCCACACCAGCTAATGTCAAGCAGCTAAGAGGATTTCTTGGTCTGACAGAGTAGTACAGAAGTTCGTAAGAGGGTATGGAGTTATTGCCAAACCTCTAACTGATTTGGTGAAGAAAGATAACTTCCAATGGAGTGAAAAGGCTGAAGAAGCATTCAACGAATTGAAGAAGGCTATAAGCACCACACCAGTCCTCGCTTTACCTGATTTCTCTATACCATTTATTATAGAGACTGATGCTTGTTATGGTAGATTGGGGGCTGTCTTAATGCAGAATAAAAGACCTATCTCTTACCTAAGTAAAGGCATTTGTAGTAGGAACTTGGGCCTGTCAATCTATGAACAAGAGTTACTGGCACTAGTAACTGCGGTGGGAAAGTGGAGACATTATCTAGAAGTACAACACTTCATGATTAGAACTGATCACCAATCCCTTAAGTATCTATTGGAGCAAAGAATCACCACCCCATTACAACAAAAATAGCTATCGAAATTATTGGGGCTCAGTTACGAAATTCAGTATAAGAGAGGCCTCAACAATAAGGTGGCAGATGCCTTATCCAGAAGAGAAGTGAGCTGCCTAGCTATTACTGCTGTGACACCTTAGTGGATAGAAGAAGTGATAGCCAATTATGAAGAAGACGAAGCAGCTAAAGAAAAAATTAATACCATATTGCTAGAGGTCAGGCAGGCCTTATCCAGGTGTTCAGGCTAGCATTCACAGGGCAAAACAGTACTTTTTCTGGCCAGGAATAAGTAAAGAAATCAAACAAAGTCCTAGAATGTGATGCTCGTCAGAGGTGTAAGAATGAACACGTGGCTTACCCAGGCTTTTTACAACCTTTACCAGAACCACAATATGTGTGGAATCATATCTCCATAAATTACATCGAGGGACTGCCTACTTCTAATGCTAAGAATGTGATATTGGTGGTGGTGGATAGGTTTACAAAGTATGCATATTTCCTAACCTTGGCTGACCCATTCACAGCCTCTTCTATTGCCAAGTTATTTTTGGATCATATCTATAAATTGCATGGAATGCCACAAAGAATTATAACTGACAGAGATATGGTGTTTACCAGTGACTTTTGGCAGAGTCTATTCAAGTAATTGGGGGTCAAGCTGCAGTTGAGTATAACATATCATCCTCAAACCGATGGCCAAACAGAGAGGCTAAATCAATGTTTAGAAATGTACCTTCGATGCACAGCCTATAAACAACCTAAACAGTGGAGCAACTAGATAAATTTGGCAGAATGGTGGTATAATACCACCTTACACATAGCCATCAACATGACCCCATTTGAGGCATTATATGGTCTTAAGCCTCCCCAGTTGGCTTTGGGCCCATATCAACAAACCAACATCGCAGCATTGGAGGAGATCATTCAGGAAAGACATAGAATAGACCAATTCCTAAGGGAGAATTTGGCTCAAGCTAGAGCTAGAATGAAATATTATACAGATCGAAACACAAGTTAAAGGAAATTTCAGGTGGGCGACTGGGTTTATCTGAAGTTATACCCATATGCTCAACAAACAGTGGCTAGAAGGTCTAACAACAAACTAGCTACACGATATTATGGCTCATATCAGATAATTCAGAAAATTGGATCATGGCTTACAAACTGGAGCTGTCTCCTACGGCCCAAATCCACCCAATTTTTCCCGTCTCCTTACTCAAGAAGAAGATTGAGGAAAGGGAAGTTCATGTTTGAACACTTCCAATTCCGAGCCAGAATTATGGGTAACATACTCAACCACTACGGGTACTATCTACGTGATTGGTTAATCGAAGGGGGTAGCTATAACCCAATGGAAAGGCTCTAACCCAGATGAGGCAATCTGGGCAGATGCAGAGAATATACAGACCTCATTTCCATCCTTTCAACCTTGGGGACAAGTTGAGGCTGAGGGGGAGGGATGTTATGGTGGAGGAGCTAATCAGCTGAAGTGGGAAACAAAAGGTAAGAGGAACACCAGGAAGAAGGAACCAAGCTGCTACAAGGAAGAAGAACTACTGTCGCCAAATTCAAATCAGAATAAAGACGACACTGTTTTGGATTAAAGTGAAACAGTGTCGTTTTGAGCTAAGAATTTCAATTGTAATTGGAACACATTTTTTTTTACTTTGCAAGAGTGAATAATGCGACTTCTTTATATTATAACAGGATGAGGAAGAGATGAATGCGTGCGTTGTTTTTTTGAGTGTGAATTTCCCTCTTAATTTCCTCTCTGTCACTCTTCTTCTCTTCTTTTCTTATTTCCCTTCTTTATTGTTTTCGTATTTCACTGTTGAACTGTAATTTCGTTCAATTAATAGAATTACAGCTTAGGTTATTGATTCCCAGCTGATTTTTTTCAATTGTTATGATAATTCAATCGAATATGTAGTTTTGGTTGAAGTTAAGCCTCAACCATAACAAAAGAAAAAGAAAAGAGAAACAAGATTGCTTCTGGGGGGCTTCACCTCCTTCTTCTGCTGTGTAGTCATCGTCGATTCGCCAATGGAATCGAAGGCATTTGCCGACTGCCATTTAGGGCTCGAAAACGAAAAGAACAGCAAGAGATTTCAAGATGGGTGAAGGCAGCGTCGGGTGAGAGTTCTTGAGAGGTTGAGCAGTCCATCTATGCAATGTCTGTGAGAGTCCATCCGTGTCCCAGTAGTCAAATGGAAGAGCGGAAGGAGAAGGAATGGGTGGGAACTAAAGGTTGAATGGTATTGGGTATGGGTTGGATAATTAGATTGGATTTGAGTTTCTTGGTTGGGTCAATTCCGTAANAAGAGTTCAAAAGTCAGGTGTTTGGAATGAGGCAAATCAATATTCAGATTTTAAGTTTCGAAATTCAAAAATCAGGTATTCGTTAATTAATTAAATATATTAAGGTCACAGTTATAGAATTAATTATCACAAATTGTTCACAGTTTATTTGCAGATTACAGATTTTTTAATGGTCACATATAAAAAAAATTGTGTGTCACAATTAATTCGTCGATCACAGATTTCAAAATTTATCAGTCACACGGTCACAGAATTCCAAATTAGTTGGTCACAAATTCTTTGACGATCACAGATTATATAATTTTTAGGTCACAGATAACAAAATAATTAGTCACAAATTAACCAACACCCCACCTCCACCTCCGATCATGCTCCAACACCTTGACCGCACACAACACCGTGCCCAAGCCAACCATCGCCTCCATTACCATCAGATCCAACATACCCTGTCAGATCCGCCACCACCACACCACAACCTTATCACCAACAAAGTCGCCACCACTAAATCTAACACCACTGCCAACCACTATCACAAAATCGCCACCACTAACAACAAAGAAGTTAAAACGTTTTGGAGAGAGAAATGAGGGCAACAGAACGAAGGCGAACCAAATTGGTCACATACACCCAAACTCCCATCCCCCGATCTCGATCCACCACCAATACTTCGTGACAAATCGACCAAATAGTTGGTCACGGATACTCTTCATCCCACCCATCATTTCCATCGCATCAACCGCTGCCAACAAAAATCACAACCACCACATTAGACCCACGCCATCGCCACCACATACACCACACAAAATCGCAACCTGCCACCACCAAGACCAAGACCAACACCACCTAGCGAGCACCACCAACTTCAACACCACCACAGCCATCACCATCACCATCACCATCACCAACAACTACAAACACAACCAAATCAAACCAGAGATAAAACGGCCACTTGCTGCCACCAATACCAACAATCCAACATCAAAATGTATCCACCACCAAACATTCTCTTCTACACCTTCAATCTGCAGCGTCACCCACCTGTTCATCGTCGGAGCTCTGCTTCGTCGTGGTCTGCTTCGCGGTGTCATTTCACCACCGTAACTCACGGTGATTCGCGAAGGGAAAAGTACGGCGGCGTGGGTGCTCTGGGAGGTGGTCTCCGATAGTGGACGATCGTTTTCGACGGCGAGCGCTCACTGATAAGGTAGAGAGAGAAGAGGTGGGAGATATGAAGAGAAGAGAATGAGAAAATGGAAAGGATGGAAATGAAAATGGTTTAGGGTTTGTATATATAATATTTAATTATTAATTTCATATATGAATTTTGATTAAAAAATCTTTG
>CAIGRF010072498.1:5092-17615 GCA_903798235.1 Fraxinus ornus | reverse complement strand
TCCAAATGGTGGAAGTTTTTTTTATTGATGACAAAGTTTGACAAGTTTTTTTGCCTTCTATCTTCCCAAAGCTAAATGTGGTAAAATTGTGGTATTTGTCACTTTTTTAAGTTTGTCACTTTTTTGAGTTTGTGTCACTTTTTAGTATGTGTATGTCACTTTTTTTTTAGTTTGTGTCAATTTTTTGAGTTCGTATCACTTTTTGAGTGTGTCACTTTTTTTTGAGTGTGTCAATTTTTTTAAAAAGGCAAAAAAATGACAATTTTTATAAAAAAAAAAAGTGACATTGTGTCATTTTTTTATTTTTACACAGTATTTTTTATTTCATAAAAACCTTTCATATGATTTTTAAAACATTCCTAATTTTAAGTGTACTTTTGTAAGTAGCCCAAATGATATATTGGAATTTATTATCGGGTCAATTTCCCCAGACAACGTTGAAGGCCCAATGACCGATTGGGCAGATATGAATACACCGTTTGCACACAGTACATAAGGGTTGCTTTTGGAACTTCGGCTCCTCAATTATTCATCGAACGATTGAAAAATCGCCTAAATTTCACAGGTACAGATTTCTTGTTCATTCGAAAAAATCATATTGTTGTGCACAATTATCTATTTCATTTTTTTCCTGTGTACAGATATCACATAAGCAAATGGGTACATATATCTTTGTGCAATATTAGGATTGCGCTAAAATACAATTATATTTCTGTGTTTTATCAATTTTTTGTTTTCTGTTTCTTGGCGTTTCATGGATCAAGTTTTCTGGAATTAATTCTTATTTAACATGAATTACCAGTTAAATTATTCTCTTAATTGTACTCTGAAGAACTGAATATGTAAGAAAATTTCAGCTGGATCTTATTTTTTATTAATTGGAATTGCTTTATTACAAGATTTTATGGTTGATATTTGCCGCCCTTGTTAGAAAGTTTTCAAGTTTTTGATGACTATCGATTTATGCTTAATTAAATATGTCGATTATATTCTGGCTGTAAGGGTTTAAGATGGTGTTAGAAAAAAAGGGTTTTCAGGGATAAATCAGTACTCGCTGCAGTGAAACAGAAATTCAAAGAGGTTGGTTTTTTGTTTACAGTTATTCATCCTTTTGCTCAGATAAGGTGGTAGTGTATGGTTTTACGCCTTTACTGTGAGTCTGCGATAGTCAGTGGGAGGGATGCATGCTGAGCTCACTAATAATTTAATATTATTGTTATGCATTCTATTTTACTCAATGAAATCTCAATGGGTTGAAATAGCAATACGGAATAATATTTGTACAATCAATCTGCAGTCACATAGCTTCCTTCAGCTATTAATCTATGTCATTATCCTAAAAACGTTTCACTCTAACTTAAACTTGATTTTAGACTACCAATGGTTTATGCAATGAATTCTTCATGGGTTCAAATAGAAATACAACCACAAAACTAAGCCTTGTTCTCTATAACATTGGGAGCAGATTCATGTTTCCTTTCCACTGCTCTATTGGTTCCAGTGGTATATCTATTGAGAGGTCCAATGAGTTCAAATTTAATGTAGTTTCATTATGTCAGCTTCACGTCATAAGATGTGAGAAAGTTTTATGTTGATTGTCAACCTACCCATAACTCTCCTACTTTGTCATATTATATTTTTGATTAAGCATAATAATGAACCAGAATCTTCAGTCAAATAAATTCTTTCAGCTATTGGCTTTATGCATGGGCCTAGAAACTTCCAGTGTGACTTAATTCACAGACTACTAATGGTTCCATTATACACACTTCAAATAATGACTTTTGTTTCATTGATTATAATAGAGATATTGCTTCTCCACCATCACCTCTTCTTCTATCTATTTCTTGCCATTTGTCTATGTGCTTACAGAGAATTCGAATTGCACAACCTATAGTAAAAAAGCATGTACTTTCACTTCTTTTGTACGCCCCATAATAGTACAAGGGGAAAAAAAAAAGGATGCTCATATTGATTTGAATATTTCCATTTATGATTATTCTGTTTTGTGGAGATTGAATTCTGTGTTTTAAATAATGTTTATTATTATCTACTGGTCTTTCTTTTTGAACAATACTTTTGTCAACTTCCTCTGAAACATTTGTGTTGCTTGTGTCAGATTTAAGAATAACTGACTTTTACAACCTTAGCATTTCATGAGAATTACAAAGCGTTCAGTTTGTTTTGATTGAATTTGCTCTTTGGCCAATTTATTTTCACAACATAGCCCTTATTACACCACATTTTTTCAGCAGCTGTCTCTTCATTCATATGAATTGATGCTTGCATGAATGTTGTGTTTCTATGGTTGAGTTAGGCAGACGTCTGAATTTTAACTTTTCAGTAGTCTTATAGCTTTTCAATTGTTACAGCAGCTCATAGTTAGCACTAAAATTTGAACTTCCACTATTAATCCTTACCGTAGTTACCTCCAAAGACAATATTTACTTGCTCTTTTACTTTTGTTCCATTGTATCATGATTAGCTTCTTAAATAACCATGACCACTGAACTTCATATAGATATTTCTGGGCAAGTTCTCGAGAAAGTTATGTGATGAGTGTTAGATTTAACAGTCTATTTTGTAAATTTCGGATGATGGCTGATCATGAACTGTTGAGATTCTGACCCATTTTTAGCAAGTTTATTAAAGAGTCGTATGACACGCACACTCATTCATCTTGTCCTGTACTTTCTTTCTGAGTTGTAGGACTTTGAAATATCTGCTTTCAAGGTTAATGTATTCAGAGATAATGATTATGCACTGAGTTTTTCATTTTGTAGTCATGCGATAGTATCGCTCATGAGTATTTTTATATGAAATTCAGTTTTGATATCTGGTTTAATGTTATCGTTCTTACTTGAACTCGAATCTTCATTCCCTACTGCAATATTGGATTTTTATTACTCATTGAGTTCAGTTATTGGTATCCTCACATCATCTCTAATGCAGGTTCTTTGTTATGGCTGGGAGGAATCACATGCCCAGACATCCAGATAATTTCCGGAGTGTCCGTGATGGCCCACGACCTTTTTTAGATCGAGGACCGAGACTCGTACCTCATCCTGTGGCCCTGGAAGAGGAACTTGATCTCCAGCACAGAGACATCCAGAGGCTTCTTGCTGAAAACCGAAATGTGGTTGACGACAATGTGATGCTTCAAAGGGAATTGACTGCAGTGAAAGATGAGATCCACAGAATAGGTCAGGTCATTCCTAAATTGCGTGCTGACAGAGATATTCAAACAAGGGAGTTGATTGATAGAGGATTGAAACTAGAGGCCGAGCTTCGCTCTGCTGAACCTCTGAGGGGAGAGGTGGTGCAATTAAGAGCTGAAGCTCAGAAATTAAGTACTTTACGGCAGGAATTATCATCCCAGGTTCAAACACTGACAAAGGATATTAATCGAATGCAAGCTGAGAATCTGCAAATAGCTGCCATTAAAACTGACATTGATAAAATGGGAAAAGAGCTGGTTGATGCTAGGTAAGAATTTTGATTGTTAATTTATTATCTGCATGCTAACTTACTTAAGACCCACCACTGCAATAGACACGCACACTAAAGACTCCAAATAAAGAGAGTTGGTGCCTGTAATTTTAGTCTGTCTAGGCTTTCCATTTGCTATGAATCTTTGAAGTAACTGAATTATTGTCCATGCATGTAACCTGGACTCATACGGATGTCATGTACTGGTGTCTCCAAACTTTATATTTGGTTGTATGAACAAGACAAGAACATTAATTTTATTAAGCCTTTTTTGCATTTTTTTTCTATGGTAAACTTCTGTCTATGATTTGTCAAAATGGTTCAGAATACACATTTAAACATATTCAATTTTTTTAGAACAGAACAGATTTGATCTACTTGATAAATTAGTAAGTATTGAAGAATACTGGACTAGTGGCCCATGCCATTTCTGAATGCAAGTGTGGGTAATTTCAAAGAGTTGTGACATAGTCTCCATGATCTCGTAATGTATGTTGAATGTCTTTTGTGTTCTACTACATTTGGACAAGTTCGTCTATACCCATATTCTGTAAATTAGTCGAGCTTGATGCCTTTCTTTCAAGTGCAAATTGTGCCATTCGATAGAGTTTGTTTGGGTGTGTCGTGTTTCTGAGCAAGTTTTCTGCTGCATCTGGTTACACATGACATAGGAGAATGTATGATTATGAGAAGAAAGGAAATGAGGAACTGGCGGAACAAAATCGAACGATGGAGAAAAATCTCCTTTCCATGGCTCGTGAAATAGAGAAGCTGCGTGCTGAGCAAGCAAGTATAGAAAGGAGGACTCGAGGAGGTCTTGGTAATCTCTCCTCTCTCTTCCCCCACCCACACACACAACAAACACATGAGCACATAAATGAGTTATGTTCTGCTCTTATTTCGCTCTTTCCTCTAGCTGGAACATTGACAAACCAAGTATCCTTAACATCACTTTCCCTTTACATAGGTGTTGGGGGTTATGGTATGATGAATGGAAGTCCTGAAACAAGATATCCTGGTCCATACGGTGATGTATATGGGGCCGGACCTTGGGGATCATATGATAAACGTGGTCCTCCCCGACACTGATCCTTCAATTGAAATGCTGTGCTGCTGGAAGCATCATTTACAAATTTCTTCTCTCATATGCAAGGAAACTTGATCAGTGTAGCTTTTCGTGACATATGGCACTAATTTTATTTCTTTTTATTTCGCTGGAATTTGGAATCAAAATTATTATGGTGAATCCGTCTTCATCTTTTTTGTTGTAAAACAAATAAATCGACATTCTATGCTTAAAGGTGCAGAATTTATTGTGTTTTGTGAATGTGGTATGACATAAAAAAAATAATTTAAAAAATTTGTTTATTCTAAGAAGATTGATTTGAAAAGTCAAAAATTGTTTTTGAGACTAAGAAATAATTTTTGGATTTTTTTGAGGTACTTTATTCAATTTAAAGAATTTTTAGAAGAAATTGATCAAGATGAATTTTTCATGAAATTCTTCTAAGGTTCTGTCTAATGGATTTTATCGAGTATTAGAAATTTTAATTCTTTCATCAAGAGCAAAAAGGTTGCAGAAAGAAAATAGAACAACACACAAGATTTGTATAACTTCATCTCAATGTGAGACTGTTTTCTTCCATCGTTAATAGTAATTTACTATGATAAAAAGAAGTTTACAAGACAATTAATACGCTTCTCCTGTCTAACATATCTGTTTTTCACGGACAAAATAAAATTTAACGATGATTTCTTATTTATAAGAAATTTAGACAATCGAAGTTACAAATATTAAATTTCTCAACCATCGTTAATAAAATAATTAGAGTCGACAACATATTAGGCCCCATGTCTTGAAAGTGAGATGAAAATATGTTCACCTTGACTATCAACAAGACTACCGATTTGTTGAAGTTGAAACTGTAAGTCAACTAGGTTGGAATTGAACTAGACCATTACAGATCAATAGAAATTGTATGGGAACCAACCATTTCCACTTTCCAAGTTAACAAAAGCCCTTGTACGGCATAAATTTCAGCTGTAAATCAACCACTCTCTCTCTCTCATGAATTACACGGTCTAAATACAGTAGCTGAAGTAGAAAAATGGGGAAAATATGATAAATGAACAGACAGCAGTGATGTGAAACTAAGCAATTTGCCTAATGATGGAAACAAATTTTTCGGCATTCAAAGCTTTTGAAATCGATCGAACTGTGGAAGGTGTAGTTCGACAGCAGCCACCAATGAGTTTTGCTCCAGCATCTCGCCATTTCAAGGCTAACTGCACGAAATTTTCATCGTCGAAACATTTTGATGGCTGCCAATAAAATCACAAGAACTATTAATTGATGCATTGCATGCCTTCAAATGCAATCAAAATTGGGTTTTAGAGGATTTAATCGAAAAAACACAGAACATAAATGTATCACTCACCAGCCATCTTTTAGCAGTGCCATCCCATATTTCACCACTGTTGGGGTACACAACTATTGCCTTATCAGTTAACTGCAGATGCATTTTCATTTCGGGTCAGGTTTGAATGAATTTCATTGTCTTTTTGATGTATTGGTTTTGATTTTATTGCATATTTTACCTCTTTGAATCTCTGTATGAGATTCAGAATAAAATGGGGTGGTGCACAATTTATTCCAACTGCACTAACTTTGTTACTCTTGTTTATTATGTCAAGGCACTCTCTAAAGCCTTCTCCTGAGGGCGCATTCTCACCGTCTACAGAGCTGAAACAGATCCAAGATGGAATCTCAACATTTTGTTCGTCAAGCAACTCCACACAAGCCTGTTAATCAAATTTAAGACGGCAAAACGTTACTGGACAGAATGAGATAACATGTTAAAGCACTCATTTTCTTTCCTTGCCTCGAAAATTATGAATATCTTTCGACAGTTTTCAATGCTCATCATCCTTAGAAGTTAGAAGTATACTTTTTCTGTTTAATTTACTTAAGAGTTCTAAGAAAGACCATGTGAATTTAAATCCAGATGCTTATGTTATGCGGTTGACTTTAGATTTCTTAAAACATGCATGGAAGTCCATGTGCCATTTAATATAAGCAATCAATTAATCAAAATATGATCCACAGCCAAGAATGTTAAAAATAAGTAAATCCCATTATTTATTTGTTCCATAATACAAAATTTAGAAATATTGAAATTTATGAAGTGTTCTAATTATCAAATGGTTAAGAATATAAGCATACCTGAGCCTCCAGTTTGTTTGGAATGGTCTCAAATGCAAGCAAATCTGGCCCTGCATCCACAAGAACTTGCAACCTGCGCCGGTGAAAATCCTTCAATTTCTCTAAAGTCACATTCTCTCCATAATCCCCACTGAAATAAAAGATGGGCCAAAATCAGTGATGCCAATAATACTATAAATTTTGTAGGGAATAGTCCAAAAATCTGTTATTTCAACAAAAACAATCATTGGCACCTGTATTCTGAACCATCTGCAAGATAAGCACCATAGCTTCCAATGGAGGCTGCAACCAGAGCCCTGTTGTAATTATGTCCAGAACACCTTTCCTTTGCAGCCCAGAATGTATTCCGGGCTTCGACTGCAATTTTGACACTTTTCTCAAGCAGTGACTCTGCTTCTTCAATGGACAATCCCCTGGACTGAAATCCTGGGAGAGTGGCCTATTCGTTTGCCACACAAAATAAGCCAACATAAGATGTTTGAACGGATCCAACAACAGCTTTGATAATATTAAGATTCAATGTACAGTAAAAAATATCCCCTATATAAATTTTTCAACTAAAAGCACGCTAAATCCTAGATACACAAAATCAGATTCTATCAGTATACTGAAGTAGAAATCAATATTCATAGAAACCAAATAAACATCCACAGTAAAAATTGGAGAACTACAAACTTGATAGGATGAAGTTACTAATATATCTGCACCAGCTTCCAAGTACTCCAAATGAACCTGAACTCAAAGAAAAATAAGTTCAAATTTTCAATTTAATCAACGTTGTGTGTGTGTGTGTAAACAATAATACAAACTTGTTGTAATATACCCTTTCGATGAGATCAGGATCTTTGATGAGACAAAGGGCGCTCCAAAGAGGGTCAATAATGGAGGCACCATGTTTCTCAAGTTGGGTGGCGAAACCACCATCCACGACGGCGCAACCGCCGGACTTCTCTATCAGTTCCTCCAACAACAATGCATGTGCTTTCTCTCGCCCCATTTCTCCCTCTTTCTCTCTCCAGAACAAAAAAAATGGGGTCTTGGAGGAACAATGAGCACGTTATGGTGTTCGAAAGATGTGAGTTTAAAGACAATAGCTACCATTAAAGAAGGGGGCGGTGACGAGTCCGACGACGGAACGCATAGATAGCGTGTTTTGCTGTATTTGCTTCTTTAAAAGTAAAAAAATATTATGTTCTGTTCATATTTGCATCTTTAAAGGTAAAAAATAATTTACTTATTTGAGTATTTATATTTACCTAATTTAAGGAATAAAATTTGGGTAAAAATAAAAAAAGCAACTGTCTGTTACCCATTACCCGACTGTGAATAAAGTTTAATTGTCATTCAACCTTTTTTCTAAAAAAAATTTCACTGAAGTTTCAATTTTTAACTTGGTGAAAGATAGTGAGCCTATCACAAAATTTTGCTCGGTAAAAATTAAAATAAGATTTTAGTAGATTTTAATAAAAATTGATGAAATATGTGTTTGAAATGCTGTGAATTCCATGAAATATGTAGTTAAAATTAAATGTTGATTAATTTAAATTTAAATTTTTATCAAATAGGGACTTAAAATTATTTTCCATGTGATAGGTAATTTTTTTAAGAATGATGCTTGTGTTTTAAACAGTGCAATGATAGGTTGCCATGTAGCATTATGTCAAAGATTATGTCAACAATTATGTTTGCGTAGCATGGTTAATTTTCTAATGTGGGCCCCTCTTTTAACTTTATTTGTACAACGATACAAATTCGTGCTTATAACATGAAAGTCATGCGAATAAAAAGAAATTAGCACACGTCTATGTTATCTGGGCCCCCTATTTGATGTTGCTATAAATTAAAATTAGTAGATTTTGATAAAAAATAAAAAATAAAAATTAATGAAGTATATGGTCAAAAAGTTGTGGAACTCGTGAAATGTGTTATTAAAATTAATTGCTAATTTTGATTTAAATTTTTATCAAAATTTTAATACTCACTAAATAGGAGCTAAATATGACTTTTTCGAGTTGAAAGATGCAATTATTGCACTATTTGAAACTAACGAGTTCTATCAAAGCTCATATTGTTCATGCAAGTAAATTCGTTTGCCATTGTAGGAGAAGACATTAGTTTTAGTGACCAAATTGAAACGAAATAAAATCATGAATGACGATTCAGGCAAAAAGAAAGCTGAGTGACTAAAATAAAATTTTCACTCGAAATATTTTCGAGCTATTATCCTTGCTAGGCTAATTTCACCAACATTTCTTCTTCTCCTCCTCCATTTTTTTTTTAGTGCTGTATTTATATATATGTGTATATATATACCCAAAATTTTTAATCAAAACAATAATTCAAGGAAAATGCTAAAAGAACATTAAAAAAATAATAATAATTCTTCAGTGCAGGCAACAAGAAATCCATCAAGTTAAGACACCGTCTAGACGAGACGTCCGTCTAGATGGAGTGAATCAACAAAATTAATATTTAATTTTTGAATTTATATTTTTTATCTAAATTTATATGGATTGGAAGTCTTTCTATTTGCCTAATATGTAAACTTCAATCAATGGAGTGATGCTCTAAATATTTCTTTACAGTTTTCTCTCTCCATCTCTCTTGATTCATGTAATCAAAATTCAACATAATTTTTATTTTATTCATGGATCATAATTCAAGATTATTTTATTTAAAATAACTGTGCCACTATAATATTTTTTACAATATTTATCTAACAGACTTATAGGATATTAATAATATTTATTTGTGAAAGAAAAAAAAATATGAGTACGTAAGAAATAATTAATTTTTATATAAATTAATATGTAGCTTATACAAATGTTCTTTTATAATTCGATGTTGTCAAACATTCAATTTATTGTTAACAACGCCTTTTAGATTAATAACCCTTTTTTAAAAGAGTTTTGCTTTGCTACTCTACCAGACCTGGTGAAGGTCTGGTAGAGCAGTTGTGAGGAGGGGGGGTGGGTTTTTTACATTGAGGGGTGGTTTTATGAGGTGGGTCCCACCTCATGTGAGGCAAGGGCCTCTACCAGGTCTGGTAGAGGAGAATTCTCCTTTTGAAAAAGCTATACTCGTAATAGTAAAATCATGCTTAGTTTTTGTATTAATAAGTATTTGTTTCTCAATCTATGAAAAATTATTTTATTTTTAAATATTACACTTCTAAATCAAGGGAAGATTTGTACAATTTCTAGTATGTAAAGATTGGCCTAAAAATCCATGGCTAACTAGGGAAAAATCTATACTAAATCATTGAGTTGTTAACGAAATTAGTAAATATGAAAGATTTTGATTGAGCAATTCGCCTAGCTTACCAAATGTATAAAAGACTTGTATAAAATATAAATTCAATTTAAAACACAAACAATTATCACTTTCTTTTGTATCCTCTAGTATCGTCTTCCTAACTCTTCTTCAAACGAACATTGTAAAAAAAAAAAAAAATCACTCAATTGTTACATTGCTTAATTGTAATCACGAACACATTTTCTAGCAAATGACGCATATAGATTTGTCGCTTGTCCGAGAAATACACTAACACGTGCATATGCATAGGGATGGATAGTAATGGAGCGGATTTGGGACAGGATGGGCATTCTGTGCCTCGCCCTGATGGTGATTTTTCGTCCCGTGTAACGATGAGATTGGAATTTAGGACATTTGTATGCTTTGAATCACTTGATATAATTAGAGTTAGACATATTTCTTACCAAAATTATTTGCTCATCATATTAAATTAAGTAAAATGCATGGAACATGACAATTGACATCCTTTTTTCTAAAACACCCCAAAAATATCAACTTCCATTCCAGTATTGACTATTTGACACTGTCCACAAGCATGCCTTTTCTAAAAGGACTTCTAAAGAAACGAGAAAACGTTGAACTCAACATATGACCTAATTTGTTTTTGATTTTTTAGAGTTTTTTTTTTTTTTTTTTACACTTCCATAAAATAGGAAATAATATCGATAGGCAGAAGCTAACCAATTTCTCCACCCACAATACCTATTATTGGCCCCACTCGAGTCATTTTTTTTTTTTTTTGTTTCTTTATTACATAATTATTATCATTTACATTGGGATTACTAAACTTCGTTTACATAAGAAATAAACAGTTGTAAATGAAGTACTCGATTCTTCAAAAACTGAACTAGAAATTAATCGAAGCGACAAGTGTTGTGAGGGCCTTATACTATTAGCTCTACACAAAACCAACCAACTACGAAAATGAGAGCCATTTTGGCACTTGCTCATTTCTACTTAGAAAAAAAAAAATTCAAAATAAGAAAAGATGTGTTATCGATCTGGCTTTTCAAATATAGTCGCGAGAAAAATGTATATATAAGATTTCTCCAAATCATGTAACATTCATTTGACAACACAACAACAATCACTTTCTTCAAGCTTCTATGTCTACCTACGATTACTATTATGACGAGNTAGAAAAAAAAAAATTCAAAATAAGAAAAGATGTGTTATCGATCTGGCTTTTCAAATATAGTCGCGAGAAAAATGTATATATAAGATTTCTCCAAATCATGTAACATTCATTTGACAACACAACAACAATCACTTTCTTCAAGCTTCTATGTCTACCTACGATTACTATTATGACGAGCATCGAAGGGAAATAGTACGAACATAGTGTAACATTTCTCGTGATACTTATTTGTCATTATAACACATATTCAGTGAAAGCATACCCCAGGAGTCTGATTGTCGAAAAAATACACCAACGCATGCATTTGCAAATTGAGAAAGAAAAATACTATTCAGTCCCATTGATCGTGAAGTCAATAGTTATGACTTATCAGTAGGTGAGCTTTACCTGTGACAAACACTGCAAGAAAACTTAGAAGGTAAAACAAATCTCCCAATTCTCTTGAGTTTTAGGTACTTTACTTCATCTAGTAGTTTGGATTTCAAGTTCTTGTCATTCTGCCAAAGCATTCAACAGAAGCATCAAGGTACAATCTTATTAGTTTTTGACACTTTCGGTCATTTCCCTTGTGCTCATGCTTGTTTTTCCATGATGCATAAGCATAAAATTAACCAGTAAATGTACAAAAATTTTAAAAACTATAAATGGCTTGATGAAGTTTAATATTATGAAGCAGTGCATACAATTTCTTCTTCAGTTCTAACTAAATTAATACAGTATTTAACCAAAGTAGTACAATTTCTTACAGAAAAAAAGGAGCTTATACAAAAGCAACACTACTTCCCTTCTCGACATCAAGCAGCAAAATTTCTTCGACATTGCAACAATAGCTCGTGGAAACCTGGTTCAATTTCTTCTTTGTTGGGTTTTGATACCCAATAAATCCGGGTGATGATGTTAAACCAGTTTTGTTTGTTGGATTATACTTCATAAGCCTCGCCCGATGACTGAATTGTACAACGACACCACAATTGGTCACACGAATCATATAACCTACTTGGGCCATTTGAAGCAACCTAATTAAGTTAGAACTGCTCATGGCCCGACCCAAACTCTTGGATGGCTTATTTGGTTGATAACCCATTTGTTTGCTATCATTTGGGCCCTTACCATTGTTTAACCTAGAAGCCCACTTATAGAACATATATTTGGTGCCCCATTACTGTCTTCTTCGAGTGTGAAGTGAGGTAGCCGTTCATGGAAGAGAAAAATCGAGTTCCCTCTTTTGCTTGGTGCTTGACCGAGTGTTACGGACCGCAACTTTACTTAAGCCCCGTGACCGCACATTGTAAATATTTTATTTCAATTGTAAAATAGTTAGAAATTAGAAAATTTTAGTATGATTCTAGAGACTTTAA
>CAIGRF010072492.1:13710-25230 GCA_903798235.1 Fraxinus ornus | reverse complement strand
TACAAGTTATCTACGTTATGTAATTATGATTTTGAAATTTATCTTTATGAAAGAATTATTAAGTAAATGCAGTATTTTATAATTTTAGATATTTGGTACGTGTTATTTGAATTGTTGAATTTTTAAAAATTCAACAATTTAAAAATTTCAATTTAAAATAAAAAAACGTTTTTTTACGCTTAAGCTTCGCCTAGGCTCCTAAAGCTTGAAGATTGGCCTCCACGCCTAGCCACGCTTTACGCTTTTTAGAACACTGCTTATAACTAATATGTGAGGATTGTGTAAAATGATAACTGGAGCATGAGTAAAGTTTCAATAGATATTGATAGGTGAATATATTTCTTTTGATGCAAGGTTACATATTTGGTGAAATACTATTGCTGCATTGTTATATATCTATCCAAATAGAACCCTAACTATATGCCTTAATTCAAAACTTGCTTGAGATTCTATCAAGGAAATATGATGGTTTACACTCTAAGCAGCTATCCCTATCTTTTAAATCACCTTCAAAACCATACATTTACGGCTTCATCTTGGCAAATCAAACTCACCTCGTTTTCAGCATATCATAGGAGTCAAAGGCAGTTGTGATAATAAATTATCTCGTTGAAGATCAGTAAGTCTTCCACAGAAAGTTCTTATGACGCAGGATGCTACGTAAGAATTATAGGAGAAGGGAAAAGAGCAGAGAAGAAGAGAAAGGACACAGAAAATAGAGAAGAAAAGGGAGAGAACATAGAGAAATAAGGGGAGAATATCAATTTATTTCATTATCAAAGGTTCCTTTATTACATTGCCATAACCCCTTTATGTAGGGTTTCAAAAATCATAATTAAGTAAAGAAATGCAATAAAAGTTATTAAATAACACTCTAATCATGTTTCCTAAAATACGAATCAAAATAGGAAACTAAATAAATAATTATCTCTTATAATATTGAATCGTGGCTGAGTGAACTCAATTGTAGATTGGAGTTTCATACTCCAAGGAGGTTTATCTTTTATCTTGACCAATTGTCTATATTGAATCATATCCTAAGGTTGAACTCGGGCCAAGTGGGTTTATCTTTTATCTTGACTGATTGCCTATATTGAACCACATCCTAAGGTTGAACTCATGCCAAGGGGGCGATCTTTCTTGTAAATCAAATGTCTGATTACGGGAGAGCAACTGATGGTGCAAATCCTCCCAACAACTATGATATGACCATGGGCATCTTTGCTTATGGACAAATAGTGACATGGAACTCCAAAAAGTGAAAATCTATGCAACTTATCCACAAAATCTTCAAGTGATTGTTCATAATGAGCACAAGGATCTAGCAAAGTAAATTGGCCTACAAAAACAAGTGAGGGCAATAATGGTGGCTCGAATATACCCCGATAAAGAAACAATTATGCTATATTGAAACAAAAGAGAGATGATGGCCAATCAAAGAGATTAAGTTCAAGTGAGAAATTCAATATTTTCTTTACATGTGTGGGAATAGTGTTTGAATGAACCATGACATTGGACAAGGTGGTAACCCTCGAGCATCACAAAGTGGTGGTAAAACCATATCAAAGTCAATGTTAAAGTCAAACAACATATTAGGCAAGATCAACTTCGGCACGTAATTAAAGATAGGTGGACTGTTTGACTTAGGTGGCAACAATATAGATAATTCTTGATCCTCGATTTCAGAATATTCAATTGATTCAACAGTAGAAGCCTCGATTTCTTCTTCAAGAGCAACATAACTAGACTCTCGTGATTAAGGATATGTTATTCCCAAAAGTTTCATGTTCCAAATTCTTGTGTATATTGCTTGCCAAACGCTTTTCCTTTTTTTAATATCTCAAACGTCAAACCAAGCTTCTATCTCTTGTGATTCAAAACGAACTGTGGATGGGGTACAATGTATTCCAGGCCCAATTCAAATGAATCTTATCGACACGGCTGGCAAACCCGATGGTGGTGTTGGTGGACCGAATTCACTGTAGTAGTGGAAGGCTGGTTGACAACGGCGAATGTATAAGGTGTTGGGTGGCTATTTAAGTTGGTGTTGGATACTGAAGGCGACAACTAGGGGCATGTCAAGTTAGGGTTTGGTTGATTTTGGAAGTGGCTGGGAATGTAGTTGGTGTGGAGCCGTCTGTGATTCAAAGTGGTGGTGGTGGTGTGGTTTGTTGGCGTGCAGGGGCGGTGATGATCGACGGTGGATGGTACAAAATTGGAGATGATGGAAAAGATCGAGGCAGTAGAGCAGCGGGTTGTTACTTTTGAGTTGGCGAGGAAAGAAAAGAGAGTAGGTTGTCGGCGTCAGCGTCAATGGGGTGGCCGACAGTAGACAATGGTGACATTGACGTTAGATTAGGTTATTGTCGTATCGAAGATGGAAGGTGAGTTGTGGGTCGGGTTTTGGACTGTGGATGATGGCTTATAGGGTTAATTAGGTTAATGGATTAGAGATAATGAACTGTTGATAAGATACCAGTTGCTCCTCGACTAATTCTACTTGAGGATCTATGTTCTATTGCTCAATTGAAGAAAGTTCCTATTGAAATCCTGTAAACCGGCTGAATATCAAAGTGGTTAGGCCACGGCTATGTATTAGTAATTAGTAGGTTGATTTGTGAAATGTAGTTCTTTTCAATAGATGATCAAGTCAAACTGTTTATGTATTGATAAAATGAACTGAAATTGAATGTCCAAGCATTCAAGAGCCTGGATCTCTCCCCCTAATTCAACAAAAATATTCACTGAATGAATCCCTATCCCAAATCACACCTTATTACATTTATAGACATTCTATTATATTGATATTACCCTTTCACTTTTCCCCTAACTAAGTGGAACGCTCTAGAATATTGAACAACTAATTACATTTGGGGTTGTATCAATACTCTTCCCTTGAAATTCACCTTGTCCTCAAGGTGAAAATCAGGGTCAATTTCTATAATTTTGCACAATCAAACTATTTCCTTTGCTATGCCTGTCACGATCAAAAGAGAGAGGATATTTCATTAGTAGGCCTAATAAACTACGAGTAGTATATTGTCCATGAAAACCCTATATCCGATTGCAAGTTTTCAAAAAATTGAACCTAACGAATCAAAATACAATGGTGGATAGTACCACGACCAATCAACTCCGCGACTCCTTATGCAACTATTGAATTAATTAACGATCCTAATGTATCACCAACCTGCCCACTGTTGTTGGTATTAAGAATCCCTGCACCTTTGTCGCCATCTACCCCTCCAAACCTATTATCATCGATTTCCCAAGGTATTTTTCATGTCACGTCTAATATGAAGGGTGAAATTTGATGGGGGCTAATATTTCCCTTTCCAAAAAATCACTCAACAAACCAGGAGTAGCCACCACCACTTTGGGCTTCTAATCTGATCCGTGAGTACCATAGATTGTAGTCCGACTTCAATTCGCCTTTTGAAAACTGGATTATTGGCTTTTCCAATGGCCAGTGGTCTTGACCCAAATAACCTAGTCGTCTACGCACTATTATGGAGGGAGTTTGGTGAAAGCAATATCGTCTAGGAGCTTTGTGAAGGAATGAAATGGCGTGGAGTCTACTTATGGGCTAATTGATTTGAAGAGAAGCCCTGAGCCTGTTTCATGAAGTCGGTACGGCCCTCCACCCTTTGGGCTTGCTCCCTAATAAAGCCCCATCCTTGTGGTTGAATATGGCCTAGTTTCCCGTCACAGTCAAACTCTACGAAATCCATTATTTTTCCATCGTTCTTCTCTTGATTTGGCCAATTCTCTGAGATCCATTCCACGATCCGCTCCGACCCTTTCAATGATGGCGATGGCAATGAGTATTTAATAAAGGGATAAGATGAATTAAAAATAATTTTGAAGTTTAATTTTCAATAATGAGAATTACTAAATGTTATATAAAATAGAAAATGAAGAACTTGATTGTAATTTGGACTTAGTGGAGTACTAAGTAGCACTATTTGGAACCCATTTTCATTTTATACAAACAAAACCCTAAATCACCGATATGGAGAGAGAAAGAAGGAAAAAAAAAATGGAAAGAAAAAAGAAAGAAGAAGAAAAAGAAGGGAACCTAGCATCGCCGTCTTTCTCCACCCTCTCAATGACAATGCTAGGTTTATAGAAAGCAAAAGTGGGAAAGAAAAAAAGTGGAAGAAAATGAAAAGGAAAAAAAAAAAGAAGAAAGAAGAAAAAGAAGGAAGAAGAAGCAAAAAAGACGAGGTGTCCGGTTAAAACTTGGAGGACCTGACACATATTCCATATACATACTCGTGTCGTGTCGTGTCGTGTCCGATATGGGTACTCCAACCTGCTCACTGTTGCTAGTATTATGAATCCATGGAATGTTGAAATTTTTATCCGGCCGTATGAATCCATACCCAGATCATCTTCATCTAGTTGCCTTGTCATCTTCTCAAACCGATTCAATAGCATGCCCCATTGCTTTTCCAATTTGCTATTGAAATTAGTTTCCATTTGTCCGAGAATTGACTACTCTGATACCACTTGATAAGATACCAGTTGCTGCTCAATTGATTCTACATGAGGATCCATGTTTTGCTACTCAATTGAAGAAGGTTCCCATTGAAATCCTGCAAACCGGCTGAATATCAAAATGGTCAGGCCACATCAATGTATATTAGTAATCAGGAGGCTGATTTGTGAAATGTAATTCTCAAGTTATATTCAATGGATGATCACAGCAAACTGTTTGTTATTGATAAAATGAACATAAATTGAATGACAATTCCAAGCATTCGAGAGGCCTAGATCTCTCCCCCTAACTCAACCAAAATACTCAATGAATGAATCCAATACACAAATCCTCCCTGATTACATTTATAGACATTTTATTATATTGCTATTACCCTTTTACCATTCCTCTAACTAAGTGGAACACTCTAGGATAGTTGAACAGCTAATTACATTTGGGGTTATATCAATTGTATGCATTGGCGGTTAATTGACATTGGTGTTGTAATGGAAATGGGTTGGGTTGGGGGTTAACGGGCTTCTGGGCAAGTGGTCTGGTGTATGTATTTTTTTTTAAAAAAAAAATTGTGGTCTAATTGGAGATAGGCCTGTTAATGTATATGGTAATGGGTTGGATTAGGTTATTTGTGGTGGGTAGGGGCTGGATATATTTATGGGTTTTCGATTTAGAGTTAATTGTTGGGCTGTGTGATAATATGGGCATGTGTCGGTTATGGGACAGGGATGGATTGTATTGTTGGGCTGGCGTGGGTATATATGGGTTAGTGTAGGTTATTTGTGGTGGGTAAAATTGGCTGTGATGTATAGTAGTGTGTTGGCTGGGTTCTTGTAGGGTTTTGACAGCAAGAGCTTAAAAAATGGCCAGTAGCAGGGAAAGCAAAACTCAGTTTTTTTAATTTTTTTTATTATTATTTTTGGAACTAATGACGAAAACTGGAAAATCTGCTGTTGCCAAGAGGAATTATTTTCTGTTTGTACTGTTCTAAAATTTTCCGTGGTGAAAGTGGTTATAGGATTTGGATGAGAGGTGGCGTATAGGGACGAGATAGAACCCATTGGTTTTTATTTTTGATTTGAGGAGGTGAACAATGTTAGGCCAAAGGAAAATGACCTGCTCTGATACCAAATTGACGCAGGATGCTACAAAAGAATTATAGGAGAAGGGGAAAGGGAAGAGAAGAAGAGAAGAGAAAGGACAGGGAAAAGAGGGAAGAAGAGGGAGAACAAAGAGAAAGAAGGGGAGAATATCGATTTATTTCATTATCAGAGGTTCCTTTATTACATCGCCATAAACCTCTTTATATAAGGTTTCAAAAATCATGACTAAGTAAAGAAATGCTATAAAAGTTATTAAATCACACTCTAATCACGTTTCCTAAAATACGAATCAAAATAGGAAACTAAATAAATAATTATCTCCTATAGTATTGCATCATCTTCCGTGGTGACTCAAAATTTTCCCTTTGGAACATTATAAAACGTATTGGGGGCCAAGAAATTCGGAGCCCAAGTTTTCTCTTCAGATAGGGTGTTATGTAAAACATATTCGAACAAGAACGAGATTGAGAAAGAAAGAAGGAGAGAAAGAGAAAGGGAAGAAAGGGAAGAGAATATAGAGAGAATTCGCAGGGAGGAAGTATGAGTTTATTCAATATATAAGTCTAACTTTACTAATCTAATTTAGATAGTAAACAACTAATAAAGTACTAGAAAATCCATTAAATAAAACCCTACTCACTTTTCCTGAAGCATCCAATTCGGAGCATCCAATTCGGAAAGTATTCTATATAATATATCTACTAAGATTCCCATCAGGGTGCCACTGTGGCCTCACTGCTGCAGTTTTCAAAAATAAAAACTGATGCTACCAGCTGTGATAAATATCTATAGACATCTGGTCCCATCCTGCAGCACCTAGTTTCTTACCCAAGAGATATACTACCAGCAGCCCAACAGTAAAGCACTAGCTGAAATGTAAGCTAATCATAAATTAATGTGGAGAAATAAGGATATATTTGCTAGCAAGTTATGGCATCGAATCCTATCCAAGAACTACATTGGATTTTGAATTTGGATTTTTCTCCTTAATCATAATATTTTCCCCATCTTCCTGGAATGTATTTGCACCAAAAGACCTCTAAGTGTTACAAGCAACTTTCTCTTTTATTACATTATCCAAGCTTATCCTTAAGACCATGAAATTCCAACTTTTGCATCTGCTGTGATGCCATGTTAACTTTGACTTCTTAAGCATTCACTACTTATATAGGATCCTCTCCATTTAATGCACCATTTAATGTTAAAATCACATCAGGCTTGAAGTAGGATGATATCCAAACATGTGCACATGCAAAGAAATAGAGTGAATTGAAGAGAAGAAGAAGAAGAAGAAACGAGAGAAAGAAAAAGTAGGTGTTCAAAGTAAGTGGGCAACAATTAAAAAAATATACAGGTGGAGACAATAATGAGGAAACATGGAAAAAAGAAGCAGAAAATAGGACTGTGGAAATGAGGAATCCCTCATGTTGTCACTTGTCTACAGTGATAGATTGTATTCTTCAGATATCTTCTCAGTAAAACACTGGCCTTCGAGCAAAAAATTGTAAGAGGTAGAAAGCAGGTTGTTTTGTATGGTTTCTAGTGCTATAGAAAAAACTCATCAGTATCTTCTGCATTGATGTTGTTTTAATCTTTCTTTATGTCCCCAATTCTCTTATGGGACTTTCTTTGAAATTGTTTGGTTTGTTTGTATCTCAACGAAAGTCTGGTATGTTGTTCTGATCTCGTTGTAGCGCCTTCATTTATTATTGAAAATATCCTGACTCATAATCTTACAATTATCCAATTTATCATTGTAGATCTACAAATTTAGATTCATGGTCTCCTGAGCAGTTGAAAATGATGGCCTTTGGTGGAAATAACCGTGCGCAAGTTTTCTTCAAGCAGCATGGATGGACTGATGGAGGCAAGATTGAGGCCAAGTATACATCAAGGGCTGCTGAGTTATACAAGCAGTTGCTTTCAAAAGAAGTTGCTAAAAGTAATGCAGAAGAAGCAGTTTTACCATCATCTCCTATTGCATCTCAGTCAATACAACCTTCTAACAAATTTCCTGATAGCAAGATCAGTGAAGCCCCAATAGGAAGTTCTGTCAATGATTCACCAGAAGAAAGTTCTTCGGTAAAGCCTGAAAAAACTGAGATTTCTGCTTCAACCAAAACCTCTCAAATAGTTGTCACTACGATTGTGAAGAAGCCTCTTGGTGCAAAGAAAACTGGGAAGGTGGGGGGCCTCGGTGCTAGAAAGCTTACTACTAAGGTAAAGAATAGGTTTTTCATTTTTGTTATGAACCAAATGGTACAAATTACGTATTTTATCTCAACATGGAAGTGATAATTGTGTAATTCTTCATGATTACTAAATATCTGAATGCCTTTTTCCCAATGCAGCCTAGTGAAGGTCTCTATGACCAGAAGCCTGAAGAGCTCCCCCCTGTGCAGGTTTCCTCAGGCACCTCTTCAAACAATGGCATCCCCAAAGTTGGTTCATCTTTTGTGTCTCGATTTGAGTATTTGGATAATGTTCAACCTGCTGATGTGAGTCCTGGAGGTGCTCATGTCGTCAACCATGTAACTCCACCTAAGTCATCGGACTTTTTCGCTGAATATGGCATGGACAGTGGTTTCACAAAGAAGAGTAGCATGAACTCGACCAAAGTACAAGTAAGTTCATATTTTTCTTTATTGTTGAGTGAAAATGAATCACTTTTCAGTAATTGATAATCTCAACGTAAAAGGA
Source organism: Fraxinus ornus (assembly GCA_903798235.1). Taxonomy (NCBI): domain Eukaryota; kingdom Viridiplantae; phylum Streptophyta; class Magnoliopsida; order Lamiales; family Oleaceae; genus Fraxinus; species Fraxinus ornus. The sequence continues at coordinate 16,932 of CAIGRF010072492.1, read as the reverse complement.
AAATAATCTCTAATGTATTTAGGAATTCAAGATCTAATAAATAGAGAAAAAATACTTTATTTGTTCACTGTTATAAGGTTATTTGCCTTGTATTTATGGCATCACTTGAATGAAAGTTAGATTGAAACATGAAATTACTAGTAAAAGCACGCAAGTCAAAAGCTGCATTCAGATCATAAAAAGTTCAGCTAGTAAGATTACTTCGTTCTTAAATAAACACATTTTGTGGCCCTACGATGAAGCTTTTACATGTTTAAAAATGGTTAATTGTGTTAGATTTCAGTGACTTTTTGGTTCTAGTGCTTCTTTTACAGTGTTCTTCATGATCCGAATCATGAAGGATGCATTAGGTATGCTTTTGTGAAGGCACTGTGGCCCACTCAATTCTGTTTCTATGCAGATAAGGGACATACAATCATTTGATATGCATTGGGTGTCTATAAATAAGATCTGTTTAAAGATTGATGAAATATCTGTATGAGTTCAATTCTTTTACTTGCGTTTGTAGAATTTATTTTTTGATTTCTGTTTTGCCCTTTTAACTTGCTGATTTTCTTATTTTAATTTTTTGTTTCCTGATATCTATCTGAGTTTTCAATTGAGTTGTGGTTCTGCATGATTGGAGGTTACAGATGCATGTTTTCTTTCAATGCACGAGATCTTGACATAGTTCTTTCACCTATATATATATATCAGGTTGAGGAAACTGATGAAGCAAGGAAGAAATTTTCTAATGCGAAGTCCATATCATCAGCACAGTTTTTTGGTGTGAACAAAGCAAATGATATGGAAGCATCAGCTTCCCTGCAAAAGTTCTCTGTATGTACTGTTATCCTTAATACATCTTTTTCTTCTGTTTTTATTTTCTCTTTGGGTGAATTGTGTAGTCATTTCTTTAAATTTTTACGAGTCTCTCTTTCCCGGCATCCTGGAGATTGTTCACTTTTACATTATAATAACTTTTTTATTGGTCCTATTTGTTTCTGAAGTGATTATAATATTTGATTGCTATTGATTAAATTTGAAATGAGATTTTTCAGAATGTTTATAGCCAGAGACTGTATACACCAACATAGTTATTTTCCTGAAATCTTTAAATCGGAGGTAAAACTGTTCCTTATTCACCGTGATTATAAATTTAAGATTTATCTATACTATAGTTTGTCCAACTTCAAAACCGAACTTGGTATTTAGTTCACCAATTTCTTAATGGATCCAAAGTTTTTGAACAATAAAAATAGAAATTCAGAGATACAAGTGTTCTCTGTGTTTATAAATATATTTGTTAAGGAATGAGGATTAATCAGTTTGTAAAATTATATTTAATAAGAATATACCTCTTGCATTTCGTCCATTTCAATCGACATTGAGATATTAGTACTTTGAATAACTCACTTTTACATTATATAATTTTTCATTCAGTTATTCCTTGTGAATATTTTCCTTAATCCACTTCCACTCTGAATAATCTTTGGTTAATGTTATTTGGCGGAAAAATTAATTGTCTTCAAGGATTGTGTATGCTGAATCGCATTTGTTTGTTCTCTTCGATTTTAGGGTTCAGCATCAATCTCTAGTGCTGATCTATTTGGTCACGATGCCAGTAATTCATCTGTTGACCTCACAGCTAGCGATCTCATTAATCGTCTGTCTTTCCAGGTACAAATGGACAGGACTAGTCATATACGAGATTTTAATTTGTTTTCCTTAATCCTGCCCTCTACTGTCTTGAACCAGGGCGTATTGTTAATCTATTTCTTTGTCGTTTATCGCCATCTCTTGATTTGTATCCAATATTTAAGTCCTTACGGTATTAACAGGCACAGCAAGATATGTCCTCTCTTAAGAATATTGCAGGAGAAACCGGGAAGAAGCTCAGCTCCCTGGCGTCCAATATATTTACGGATATTCAGGACCGAATCCTCTGATAAAATGCATTGTATTTTAAACTGAGACCTGGAATTGAATGTTGTTCCATGTAGAAATGTGATCTGAAAGTACTAGGTTTATGATGATATGTTTTGTCCTAATTTGTGTCGCTAGTTGTGGAAAAGATTGCTTAAGAATACTGATCCGTGCTTTTTTGAAGATGGTGGATTTTTAAAGTTTCTTAGCCTACTAAAAGTTATGTGTCTAATACCAATAAATATATTAAATCATTTATTTAATTTTTAATTAAGTTAACTTGGATGATAATTAACATATATAAACGTGAATAATAAAATACATTATTGAATGTAAAATTTTAATTAACTTATAATTTGAATTAATAATATTGAAATACATAAATGAAGATGATTATTAATTGAATTAATATGAATGTTAAATAATTGAGAATTAATGATAGAAAATCCATACATTAATGAAAGCGCAACTATGAAATGATAATAACGACAAATCAATGTTGATCCCTAAGGGATAGGGATGACCACACAGGCAAGCAAGGGTTTAAGGCTATTGTGGGATTTGGGTCATTATTCTTTCTCATAAACTTGAGATTTATTTTTTAGATGCTTCAAAAATTGAAGATAAAATAGTTGAATGTAAAGATATAAAAATTGTGAAGAAAGGTGAAAACATTACCAAAAGTCGAGGACTGCATTTGCTAAATATACCTTATGCCGATGTTGGGTTGGCGGAGGAAACATCCATGGGCTGAAAGTCCATAGATGACTTCACCCCACCATAGATTGAAAGTCTATAGATGACTGGGCCCCACCATTCCTTTCACCGTCCATCTACAGAACCTCCTCCTTACGTGGAACAATATTATTTGATCTTTATAACTCATCATTAATTCATTTGTTTTAAATTAAATTTTCATATAATTCAGAATTTTTATTAAATTTTTTATCACATATTTCATCAGCATTTATTAAATTTATTAAAGGACTATTTTTAGTAAAATCAGACCGGGCTTAATTTTGAGTATTTTTAATTCCTTTATTGTATTGCAAGCACCAAATGCCATAGGAATAACAAATTATTGGGTAATAAATTTATTTATTTTGGATTAAATTCTTTTTTCGATTTTTTCTTCGTGTTGAAATAAAAGTGCAATTGTGAGTTTCAAAATATTATTAATTCCTTGATAATACTCCACAATCGTCCCAATCATCGAATGTTTGAATGTGTAGATATACTTATTTTCCTATTAGTTTAAGAATTCCACTCCTCTCGGTGTCAAAGAAAATTATTTTATTTAAAAAAAAAAAAAAACTC